>VDFB02324174.1:0-66951 GCA_007258455.2 Sequoia sempervirens
TTTTAGATAATGCCAAGGCTTTTACTATTGCTTAGATCCTTGATTGGGGAATGAAGCATGGCCTTTACTTGAAGACCTCATCTAATTACTATCCTCAGGGTAATGGCCTAGCCGAGTCTTCAAATAAAAATCTCACTAGGATTATCAAGAGGACCATTGAAGACAACTAAAGGGTCTGGCATAGCAAGTTGAAGACAACACTTTGGGCTGATAGAATTACTCCTAAAAGAGCGATTGATAATTCTCCTTTCATGCTAGTTTATGGAAGGGAGTCAAGGTTACTATTATCATTGGAGTTTCCTTCCCTTGAGTTGGCATATCAGGTAGAGTTAGAAGAAAATGATGTTATGATAGTAAGGTTGGATGAGCTCTTGGAATTGGAGGAGACAAGGAACAAATCTATGCAAGTCATAGAAACACATCAAGCACAGGTCAAAAGAAAATTTGACAAGAAAGTAGTTCATAGGATGTTCTAAGAGGGAGATCTAATGCTGAAATGGGATGTAGACAAAGCCAAAGTGAGAAGACATTCCAATTTTGATGCCATGTGGAGTGGTCCATACATCATGTCACTAGTTGCAAGGAGGCTAATGCATTCTATCTTTCCAGGTTGGATGGTGAAGCTCTCCCAATCTCGATCAATGGGATTCATCTCAAACCTTATTTCTGATGAGTTTTGAGTTTTCAAGTATGTATTGTAAATATTTTTTCTTTCCATGAAGTGCTTTGTGAACCCTACATTCTCCTTAAGGGAATGCATGTTCCTAGTTTCCATGATTTCCTCCAAGTGCAGCTGCACATGTTTTGTTTTTCTCTAAGAAGGCCTAGTTGTTGAAGTTTTAGCCTCATGACCCCATGCCCAATGGATTGATAAGGTCTCTAGACTCCATGATTAGGAGGCAATCATCCCAAAAAAATTGCCAAAATGTTGTCATTTCATGCCCCCTTTGATGTCCCATCACTGATATTCGATCTGAGTTATCTTCCATGGGTCATTTTGTATGTGTTTCCCTTGAAGTGTTACAAATTTGGTTAAGTCCTAGAATTTTGGGTTTTTGGACTGTCCCTTACCTTCTTACCTTCATGCTTTCTTTCTCCTTCTTCCCTTACTTCCCTTTTCTTCCATTGGCCTTCAACCTTCACTCTTCCTTGTTACCTTCTATTGATATCTTAAGGTAAGCCTTAGGCCTTACCTTCAACCACCAAATCTCACCTTGGCTTTTCTCAAAATTTGTCTAAGTGCCAAATCTTTGGGCTTTGGGGGTCAGTCTTCCCTCCACCCTCTTCCATGATTCTGTATCCTTCATCTCCTTTCTTTCCCTTCAACTAGGTTTTGGGTGTCAGCCATTGGCCTTCCCCTTTCGTGCCTTCCATCCCTTCACCAATCTAAATTCGTCTAAGTAACAATTTTTGGTGGTCAGCCTTTAGCCTTCCCCTTAAATAACTTCTTTGGTTTCACCATAGACTGACATTCGATAGTCCACTCCTCATTCCCAAAGGTTCGACGATCACCCTTGCAATCTTCATTGTGTCGTGTTTTCGTAGGTCGGCCTTTGGCCTTCTCTTCTACCTCTTATCTTTCTTCGATAAGAGGTAGCCCAACTCTTTGACCCTTGATGTTGGACAAGCTCCTTTTCAGTGGTTGCGATTTCCCCCAATTTCTTCTTTTGGTACAAAGTAAGCTGACGGTCTGACTCCTGACATGCGATGGCCCAATGCTCGATATGCAACGGTTCAGTGCTAAAATTTGATTTTCAATGAAGACAACACGAGGTAGGCCTGAAGCCCGACCCTTGGAAGATATACATTTTTCGGTGCTGAAACCATTTAATTCACAAGCTTCTAAAAGGTGTTTTTTGGGCCTTACGCCTAGATGATTCACTAATTAGAGAAATTTTCTTCACCAATGCCATTAATGTGCAACTAATCCCCATGACTGACCTTAAATTTTAGGGTTTTGAAGACATATTTAATGCATTTTGGTGACTTCTCCTAGTGGATTTGTGGGCACCATTCCCATTCATTGTTGTTGCTCATCCTCTCTGACCATTCCCATACTTATTTCCCTGATTTCATGGGAATTTTTGATGCCTTTTTTAGGAAAATATTCATGGCAAGGTGGATGGCATGTTGGTTTCATTTTTTCCATGCTTCTTTTGGCATGATTTTCACAGCCAGTATGGTGACCATGCTTGATCTAGGCACAAATTTCTTGAATAGATCTTAGGATTTCTTTGATTAGATTTGTAACCCTAGTTGGGTTAGGGTTAGTTATTGTTCATCTTAGTTATGCTTGAACTATAAAGGCAATATTTGTATATTTTTTGGGGGTTCTTCCCCTGGGTTCTCTATGGTTTTTCTATTGTAGACATTATATTCTTTACATTCTGCCATTGTAATGATTTATTCTAAGATTTTATGTTAATAAAATTCAACTATTATCACTGTTATTTTTGCATGTTTGAGTAAAAATATCTTACCTTCATGTTTGAATGTATGTTTTAGTTGTGTATTGATGTATTATATTGTTTAGAGGTAGGAAGAATAATGTTCTATCTTGGTGCATCACCTCCCTTTCATTTCATGTTCTCCTTCTATCCCTTTTCCTCCTTGAGCTATTAGATTATAGTAGTGATATGGTTTTCATGTGCTGGGTTATACAAACATATTTTCACTTAGTTTAGAAGAGGAAGTCGGCCTTCTCTAGAGATTCAACCTCATTCGTACAAGGTCCCACACCTTGAGGTTATTTCCATTGTGGCATTAGAACACTAAAATCTTGTTCAGTAGGGTGTAGTTTTATGTGACAATAGGTGTTTGAGAACAAGTTGAATGAAGATGGAAAAGTTGTTAGGAACAAAGCTAGACTTGTGTCTAAGGGTTACTCACAAGTGGAAGGTATAGATTTTGAGGAGACTTTTGCTTCGATGGCAAGTATGGAAGCCATTAGGATGCTTTTATCTTTTGTAACACATAAAGATTTTAAGGTATATCAGATGGATGTGAAGTTTACATTCTTGAATGGTGAGTTGGAAGAAGTATAAATTGAACAACTAAAAGGTTTTCATTTGTTAGAAGATGATGATATGGTTTGCAGATTGAATAAAGAATTGTATGGACTCATGCAAGATCCTAGAGCTTGGTTTGTAAGGTTAGACAAGTATTTATTACATCAGGGATTTAGAAAAGGTACTGCAAATAGCAATTTGTATTTCAAAGTTTAAGGAGAAAAAATCTTAATTGTGGTACTGCATTACATTTCTACCCTTTATATTTTACAAACAATTCTTCTTACAAATCCTTGTATACATTCAAATCATTCAATATTCCTTATACAAAAAATTAGTCTATTCTATGAATAAAAGCCATAAAAGAAACATTCTATCATAGAAAATCTGTAAAGATGAATAGAAAACATCTTTGATCAATTTGTATTCATAAATGAAAAGAGATATACATTTTAGGATATAACTAGCCACAAATTTCTTATTGTATATTCATGTATGGAACTAATATTGCTATACAAAATCCATAATTACATCAATATCCTTTTGTATAAAGACATAGAGGGGACATGTACAAACTACATACATACGTTCTTCTTAAATTTTTTCCCAAGATCCTTCAAAAATGATCATGAATTCCCTTTTATAAAAATAAGGGAGAAAACAATATCCAGGCCTCAAATAGATGTCATATTTTCATTTGATAATCTTGTCCTAGAATCATATAAAAGAAAAACAACCCCTTTGTAGAAGATAAAAAAGAACATTTCACTAGAAGATAAAAAGGTTGTTTTTTCCTTCTCTCTCAATTGATCCATGTATGTTTGCATTTCTCCTTCTAGCTTGGCCATACTGTATGTAGACAAGATATCCTTAGGTGGATTAGGCTCATGAGAAGATCCTTTATATATTCCCTACAATGCATTTATTTTAGGGATCCACTTATTTATTATATGCCTAACTTTCTCCTTATCCCCTGCCACCCTATTTATTTCCTTATCAAGGTTAGAATAATCTATATGAACACTTTCTAGCCTCTTCAAAATTTTGGACATTAAATGTCCTAAGATTTTTTACACATGATATATTCCTTCATGTTGGTCACTTTGAATACCCCTCAATTTTTCTTCTAACATCCATACCTTTTCTTTAAACTCTTGATTCTCTCTAATTAAATATTTTTTTGGTGGTGTTGAAGAAGATTTAGTTGCTTGTGTATCTAATAGAGAGGATGCTTCTTGGGCTTCTTTTATTTTTTAATTTATTATACTCTTTTGTAACTACCACATGATCTTTCATCAAATTACCATATTTACTTTGTAGAGATTTTGCATTAGATTCACTAAACCTAGCAATATCAACTGCCAATGTAGAAGCTTCAGTGGCTAAAATATCATATACCCTCTTTATTAAAATTCCTCCTTTTACATCTTGGGCTACTTCTACAACCTGAGGCTTGATAGTGTTGGGGAAAAGGGCCCAAATGGAAAGGGTTTCCCACTTGGAATTGAACCTTGATCTTGACAATGCAACATGTGTTTGATCTTCTAAAGAGAAAAATTCTTGTTGTTTCTTTCTAATTGTGTCAAATGGAGTAGTAGATGCAATGTCCCATTTAGGGAGTAACAACAAGCCACTTTTCCTAACTATTTTCCTCCCCTCTTTAGGGGTGATATTCGTAGCATCAAATTTCATCTCTACCAGTACCTTCTCTATAACCTCCTCGTATCTCTCTCTAGGTACATCTACTTTTCTTGATCCAACCTTTTGAAGTACTCTTACCTTTTAGATCTTAAAAAAAAATCCTTAAACTCTTGGGTTTTTATAAATTCATTATCTTCAATAAATTGTTGTCAAGCGAATGCCTTAATATAATTTTTCTTATCCCTTCCACATATGCTATCAATACCAATCCTACTTTGAGGTAGTTTGATTTCAAGTTACCTTTGTGGAGAAGGCATTTATTTATTCACCTCTTCATTGGTTACCTCAACTTCATCCCCCGCATTAGGTCCAATGGGGTAATTAACCAAAGATGGTTGATCAATCCTACTCTTTTTCTATGGTTGTTCCTATGGAGGGACTTTTACAAAGATCACATCTGGAGGGGATAGAGGTGGTTGTGGGGGAGATGGTGGTGCATGAGGGGAGAGGGTTGAGTTGGCTATCTTATTACATGCCCTTTGGGACTCCTCTTGAAATAATAAACTAATGGTTGAATTTCGGGGTTGATAGGTAGGCCTCTCTTCAAGTATCGAGGCCTTTCCAACTATCCTATCAATATTCTTTAAAATAATTTATATTTTGGTAATTGGATCCCTTATCTTTGCAAATGCACCTTGATAATTGGAATACTTTTTCCCTTTAGCTTCCTCAACCTTTTTGAATGTTTTCCACTTGATTTTTATGTCATTTAATTCTTTGTCATCTTTTCAATTTTTGATGACATCTTCATTGAAGTAGACCTTATGCTGATAGGTTGATCTTTTTATACTTAGTCTGACTTGATTAGAAAATACTTCTTGATCAAAGGCTCTTGATATTTCCTGATCCATCATAGATTTCTTCAATGCAAGGTACAATTGATCCAATTCCTCTCTATTCATAGTGAAGTTAGCAAAATGGTGGAGTATTGTAAAAATGAGCCTTTATTCTACCCTCCAAGGTGAAACTTGTCTATCTCAATTAGCTACCACATGATTTATAGAAATGCTATCTTGAAAGGCACAAATATTGGTAGAATATGTGGTCCAAAAAGGCACCCATATACCCTAAAAAAGTGGATTATATATGGAGATAATAGTCTCCCAAATTATGATGTACTCCCAACTTTGGCCTCCTATCCTTAGGCCTTAAGAAATATATGATTTATTTTTGCAGTTTGAATTCTTTCACCCTCAAATGTGTGAGCACTTTTCTCAAAAAACGGTTTTAAAAAATAACAAAATTTACACCCTCACAGTGCCTATCCCAAATATGTGTCCAATATTGGACACAAATGTGATTACATTTTCTATCATCCAAATGTATCTATACGACACTATCCCATGTCCCACTTCCTACATACAAGAACATTTGGCACAAAAGGGAATACCATATGAATTTAATTAACTTATTTCTCATTTTTATCTCAACTAATTTCTTGCGAATGACATTTGTAGGGTGCTTCCACAATAGTGTGTCTCACTTTTGGGACATGCTGATTTTTTGCCGAAATCACTTTTTTTAGAAAAACTAATGATTTTAGCCTTGAGAGGTTCCATATAAAGGGTTTTAATTGAAGAGGGATAGATAAGATGCCCTTAGATCAAACCCCCTTGGATAGAGCCCTTATAGTATTAAATCATACCCCTAATGGAGTCTCCTTTGCACCTATCAAAATGCTGGAAAAAAAAACATGTTTTCTTTACCTTTTGATGGATTAAATATTTTCATTTAGAAATGATCTTTTGCAAGATTGTAGCCCTTGAAATGAGCTTTCCAACAAGTATAGTTTTAATATGTTTTAATTTTATCTTGTATTTAATTTTTAATTTTTATTGAACATAGGTTTTTCTCTAAACATCAATCTCTTTGTTCTACAAAGGTGAAAAAATAGTAAACCATTATAGTTTTTTTTCAAAAAATACCCTTTCCCATGTTCTTGTTACACTAAAAAAAGAAAAATTGGATTTCAATATATACACAACAACTTAGGTTGTACGACACACATGCATGCACAAATTATAGTTACAGTGACTTCAAAAATTAGTTAAAAAAATATATATGTAACAAAAAATTATGAAAAAATATCCTTTCCCTAGATATTGATGTTGAGAATATATATTTCAAAAATTAGAATTTATCCTTTGTAGAAAAAATGTTATGGTGTATGACACAAATGTTACTATATGAAAATGTTGTTTTTTGTTTAAAACTAGTTATTAAAGGAGATGTACATAAGGTGGACTAGAACTCTTTCTTGTGCATCCCCTCCAATGACTTGACATAAAGCATAATATATCCTGATGAAATAATCTTTAAAGGACTCCAAGTTGAAAGGTTCCACCTCATTTAGGGGAATTTTGATAGACTTCCTATCAAATCCCTTCACTCTATACTTGGGAAGCTAGTGAACCCTAAAGCTATTCCTATCTTGTTGGTATTTCTACTTGAATGATTCAAATTAAATGGGATTATTAACAACTATATTCAACTTGAACACTTCTGAGATGAAAGCTTTGTCAATTCTAATCAATTCACCACCATCAGCAACTCTAATAATTCTCAAATTTTCATAATAATTGGCTACAATGATTTTGATAAAGTCCACATCCACAAACACATTGGGTACTACCAATTTCTCCAAGTCATAGGTTCATACATTCAAAACAAGGAACTTTTAATTCCTCTTCCCATACCAATGAAACAATAATTGCTATCCTAAGAGAGGAAATTTTGCATCTCTGCTTTCATTGAAACTGTCTACCATTCTAGACACAACACTTGGACCATGAACCCTAATATGCCTCTTGGTCAAACCAAGAAGTTTGGCAATTAAGTCCTTGTCAAATTTTCTCTTTAAAGTAGAGCGTTGGCTTTTCAAAGGGCTCATGATTACAATTCGAGTTTAAAACTAGGGTTTTTTAAGATGGGCTCTAAGGCTTCTGATATTTTCAAATAATAATTAGAGAAAATTTGGAGTAATTTAAGACACTTGAATGCATACTCTATCATAATTGAAAACCTTAGAACAAAAAATTAAGTAAATATTTGGATACATACATACTTGTTCTTTTCTTTTGAAAACCCTAATCATCATGGAATGCTCTAAAGCTCTGCAAATTTTCTCCTTGGATGCTTTGAATTCCAAGTGAATCATTTTACTAATTGAATTTGAGCATTTAGAGAAGTAATTTCACTAAAGATCCAATAGAAACCTATATTTACTCTTAGCTCACTTAAGCCAAAGCTTCTAGCTATTTGTTTCTTAAGTTTGAATGCAAGTCATTGATCTTTGGGTGGAAGGACAAGATTTGACGATCATTAATGATTTGACCGATTCAAAAATATTTGACATGATTTGAAAGATCTTCAACCAATAGGATTGATCCATGTAGGACCTTCTTTATAAATCATCATGAGACATACCATCATAAAAAATGATAAAAGAAATTGATGTCATTGTATTGGCCATGTGGCAGCTTTCCATAATTCTATGGCTTGAAAATTAGATTACTAAAAAGAGCTTGCAAACTCGTGAAAAGTTGTTGAGATTGCACCATGTTGCATTCAATTCATGCTATATAAACTATCCTTTTTTATGAGACATGCCAAAAATAATAAGATCAAGGCACGTGTCCCTCTACTACCTTTGAAACATGACACATGTCCTCTTTTCTTGGTTTCGTTGTAATGTCCCCATTTTAATTAGTCAACATTATAGTTAAATAATTAATTTAATGTTGTCAAAAAGGCCAAATTAAAAAGGGTCAACTTAAATTAATTATTTAAGTAGCAAAAAAGTAACTTAATTTATGAAAGCCAAATAAATTAATTTACTTTAAAGTGAATTCTCAAAAGGACAAATTAAAAAGTGAAAAAAGGAATAAAATGAGAATTCAAGAAGACATGACAATTACAAGAAGGAATTAATAAAAGACTTTTGGGGGCCTTGTTTTTATAGCATGGTTTGAAACTTGGATTGGAACGACTGTAGTTGGTGGATAGTGTTCACAACAAACTTTGTGAGGACAAGATTCTCTTCTCACAGGGAATATCAATTTCGGTGTTGAAAGATACACCTAGGTTGATCGTTGACAGTTCTACTTCAGGGGCTGTACTAGTGCTTAATATGAAGATTTAATGAAGTTTTTGGAAGTGTTGAAGAGAAGCATTTGAATATAGGTTATATTGGTAATTGGTAGCTGAGCATTCAATATACAAAGGCTGTTCAAAATACTTTATGATGGGCTATATTTTTAGGTCAGAATTAGTAATTAATTTCTACTAGTTTTTGAGTTTATACAAGAAAGATGTATATTCCGAGAATAAAGTTTTATCATTAGCAATTCTGGTTTAATGTTTTTATGCCTGAGCAGTTAAGTAGACAAAATCATAATTTTTTTGTATAAAACAAGGTAGGACATTTCTTTAGTATCAGAGCTCAACTCTTCCTGCCATCCTGTGAGTAATGTTACAGACTGTGTTGGGTTTAATTGTGTTAATAAAAGGAAATTGGTAATAAGGTTTGAACAAAAAACTTAGACACTTTTTAGAATCAAAGTTTGAATTGAAGGTTTTCTTGATTTTGAAGAATTTTATCAGTTTAGTACAGTTCTGGGATTTTTTGTGTCTATTCAAGGAGATAAAATAATATAAGGCAGAGTGGACTAAACTTAATAATTCAATTGTGAACCTGTAGGACAGGTTCATATTGAAGCGACTAATTTACAGGTAATAATTCAAGCAGGGGAATATCCTTACGGCCGCCAGTCATTAATTGGAAGATTAAACCAGGAGTTGTTAATCGTATGCTTTTAGCGATTCATTTGCCATCTTTCCTTAGCTATTGTGAAGACAAGGAATCAATGTGGACTCAGCCATTTGAATTTGATGAGTAGATGGCTAATATCAGGAGGCATCAGAATATCAGTAAATATTGTTGCAGTGTCGTGGGAGCCTTAGGACAATATATCGCACCATTGTAAAATATGAGACTGAATATTAGAAATTAATCAAAGAGTCGGCCAGGAGTTTGGGATAGCAAGGTCATCAAGTCAGCCACAGTTCCTCTAGAGATTATCTGAAGCTGCACGAGCATGGAGATGTAAATATGAATGCAAACTACTTGAAGAAATCAAAGAGGCCGGTGTCATTCAAGTCAGTGAGCTGCCGAAGATTGTAATGTGAATAAGTTTCCTTGAGACAAGGTAAATTCAATGCCAAGCGATTAAGAATTTGGTGAGGAGTCTTTCCATTTCAACAAAATAGTACTGGCTATTGACGGGTGCCATTCATGATCAACGCTAGCGCAATTCTGAAGCTTATCAGGAGTATTAGTCTTTGAACCAAAAATAAACGTGAATCTTTATCTGCCATTACTTTCTAACGGAAAGGATTACGGGCTTGTCTATTATTTCACTGGAGCTTTCTTTTCACCGCCACCTGATGGTAATGATTTTCTGAATGAGAACAATAAAAAATATACTCTTTTTAGCACTGCCGGTAGTGAACGCCAGGTTTGGGAGACGTTGTTTAAAGAAACAGAAGAATATATTTATCGGGACAGTTCAAGCATCGCCCAGGGAATTCCCTAAGTCCGCCGCATCATACTCAAAAGAGCCGTATTAATTCAAGGAGAGGACACATTATAAAATTAGTGGATATCGTGGCTTAGACAAGTTTGTATTTTGTGGTGACGTGGCAAAAATGGAGGTGGATGGGTCAAACAAGACAAATGCCTATGATGCTTGCTTCCAAAGCGAATAAAATATGATTATCAAGGCAAATCGGTAACATTAGGGAGTTGATTTATATTGGTACCAAACAATCGAGAATATTAACATTCATTCCCAACACCTGGAGGCAAGTATTCGGTATTTGTATGGGCTGATGATTAGTGGTTTTAGCCACCTAAGCTTATGGAGACACAACGTTCATTATATTTGAAGTAGGGGAATTACTGATGGCAATTTAATATAATTCTGATATCCGATAGCTCCAGATCGTGTAATATTAATTTTCCTGAAGAAGTCAAGGGATTTAAGAAATCTGAGTCAGTGAGTCATCCTAATGATAATTCTAGCTTCAGACGGGAGTCTTGATTCCATTTTATGTTAGAGGGAATCGACAAAATAGAATTCGGGAGCATCTTCTGTTGTTATTTTCATGGGACTTAATGTAATCTGCCAAAGGGATGATTATAATTTGAGGAGAAAATAATTACTTTGGGGTCATATAGAGTTCATGATTTAAAGGATTTACAAATAAATAATTGATGAACGATGGAAGAGTGAGCTTACTGTTTTTAGGGTCATATTTGAAACGAATTCCTAAAGGACGGGTCTATCTGCCAATATCAATTCATTACAGGAGGAGCTGTATTTTGGAGTGTTGAAGTGAATAATGGAGTGTTGAATAATTCAATCATGTTGTTGCCTCTCAAAATATCAGGTCAGAACTTAAATTGCTTGTGAAATCTGATGGTCATTGTCCTGGAACGTAAATGCTTGAAACCAATAATGTATATGTTTTATTCAAATTGGTGCTGGCATTATTACTGTTAAATAATTCTTATATCTACATTAGTGAGTCTTCTTATATTGAATGTTTGGTAAGAAATAGATGTTTAACATTGAACTCAAACTGGGAATCTAATTCATATTAGTAAGGGGCAAACTATTTGACAAAATGTCTGAAACAATGAACGGGTGAAAACAAAAAAAAAAGTGTCCAAATTGGGGTAGCATCTACCATCCTAGTGGGTTGTGCAAATGTTTAGTTGATAGTTTGAAGCATGGCAAGCAGAGAGAGAAAAAGGTTGGCCAAAGTACTATGTCAATCGGGTAGTAAGCTCAATAGCTTATGCCAGTCAAGGAATGATGCTTTGGACATATTGGAAAGAATAGAAGAGTGTTTGATCCTTGTTGAGCAATCACCCTTAGATTTGTTGCAGATAATTCTTGCTTCAATAGTGACATCTTTGGGTCAGCACAGGTGGTTGAGACATGCCGATGAAGAGGTAAAGTCGCTGGTTACTTCTTGTTTGAATGAAGTTTTGAGAATATTGAATCTTGAAGTTCCTTATGATGAAAATATAATGAAAGAGGTAATTCAATTAATGGTGGATAACTTCCAGGGCTTAGGTGAGGTAAAAAACCGTCACTTTTCTACAAGGGTTGCAATACTCAAAACTTTTGCAAATATCAAATTGAGTAACCTTATGCTAGACCTTGAATTGCATGACTTGATCTATGACATGTTTTACTATATCCTTGCTACAATAAGAAAAGAACATAATGATGATATTATTGAAGCTATGAAATCTGTTATGGTTCAAGTCATCAATGGAAGTGATGTGATTTTTCAGTCTATCATAACTTTGTTAGTAGTTGTCCTAAAGCAAGAATAGGTCACTTCTTCAACTGTATATAGATTGGTTTACAAAGTGTTCAAACAATGTGAGGAAAAGATGAAACCTTACATGATTAATGAGGAGCAAGTGGACAAAAAAAATCATAACCATGGAAGAAAATCCTTCTAAGTTTAGTGTTGTACAAACTTTAGAAAATGAAGTATGCCATGAGGATATGATAAAGGTTGCTGATATTGAGAGCAGTGATATTGAAGACAAATCAGAAATATTGTTACATGAAATTGAAATTGATCATTTTCCCAATGAGTCAAATGATTTGAAAGAAAAGATGAAAGTAACCGAAGATATGATTGTTGCAGCCCTATCACGTTTTGATCATACACATAAAGTCATTGAAAATCTCATGTGGGAAACTCAAGTTGAAGAAAGGAAAAAGGGAATTGCAAGGGGAGTCTCTCACACTCACTTATACTCTATCAAAAAGGCTTTGTAAATAATGAAAACAGATTATGTGCAATTGCTTAAGGATAGGGATCTAGCTATGAAGTATGCTAAAGAAAAGGAAAAAGAGGTTGATAATCTTTATTTGCAATTAAGTATGGCCCACTTTTCATTATACAAAGCAGAAAATTTTATTTCTATTGCAGCCACATCTGATGAACAAGAAAGTGATGCAAGGATGATGGAGACTAAGAAATCAATTGAAGGGATTGAGGAGCTTCATAGAGGTAAAAATATGTGTATTGATTCTAGTATTCCTCATTTTGGAGAGGTTTGGTATGCTGAAAAAGATTGGAACCCACATCAAGAATTTGAATTCTTGAATCTTGAGGATCAATTTTCAGATGAAGGTACGGGTTGCAACCATGATACAACAAATTTATAACAGGTAATGAGGGCATATTTCAGTTCAATACACTTCATGATTTAGTAGGTATTGATGAGCATTCAGAATTGGAAGAAGGTATGCATGAGACATACAAAGACACCATTGAAAATGATGGAGAAAATTTGGATTCTATGAGAATTAGCAGTAGTCAATTGTCTTTGTATGAGTGTGGTTTACTCCATGAGTTTGATGTTAATGTTGAACATCTTGAATTGGATGAAACTCAACCCAATTCTAGTGCTATGTTTGACAAAGAATATAGGATTTGGGATCCCGGTATAACTCAATATTGGATTTATGAACTTTCACGTTCTGTTTCATGGATGGGCTATAGGAATTTTTTTAGTTTTGTAGTTGTTGTTCATTTCCTAATCAGCCAACACATGAATTGTGTTATTAGCATACAGGTGGCTTGGTTAGAATATCTAGTCAATGAAGAGTTCATGTATCAGTGGAGGTTTAATGAGGATGATAACCCCATCATTAGAGAAGCTCCTTCAAACAAATTTTGGCTCACAAAACCTTTACATACAAGAAGTTTCCTTTATTACAATTGCTTTTCTAACATTGGGAATCTTATTTTTACATATTTTTCTAGTGAGCAGATCAATTTTCAGTATTTGCAAATTTTGTGGCAACAAAATATGAATGTTTCTTGCAATAGGATTGCAGCTATGATATTTATTGAGGTGTCTTGGCAGGTGAATTCTCATGGCACAAATTTTATTTTTTAGAAGGAATTTAGTTTACGGACAGAGGTTGATTGTTTTGAGGGATCATAGGAAGGGCCAATCCAGATTGATAATGATGAGTTGGTTATTTTGATCAGAGTGGCGCAACAGAAACTTGGTGGCTACTTTCAGAGATTGGTTTGGGATCCTAGAATCACTGATGGTTTAGCAGGTGGTTTAGTAGTTGTGCTGACATTGCTTGAGGACAAGCAATATTTGAGAAGGGAAGACTGTAATTTCCCCATTTAATTAGTAAACATTATAGTTAAATAATTAATTTAATGTTGTTAAAAAGGTCAAATTAAAAAGGGATAACTTAAATTAATTATTTAAGTGGTAAAAAAGTAACTTAAGTTATGAAAGCCAAATAAATTAATTAAGTTACTTTAAAGTGAATTCTCAAAAGGACGAATTAAAAAGTGAAAAAAGGAATAAAAGGAGAATTCAAGAAGACAGGGTAGTTACAAGGAGGTATTAATAAAAGACTTTTGGGGGCCTTGTTTCTATAGGCTGGTTTGAAACTTGGATTGGAACAAGATTGTAGCTGGTGGACGGTGTTCACAACAAACTTTGTGAGGACATGATTCTCTTCTCATAGGGAATATCAACTTCGGTGTTGAAAGATGCACCCAGGTCGATAGCTGACAGTTCTACTTTAGGGGTTTTGTTGGTGCTTAATATGAAGATTTAATGAAGTTTTTGGAAGTGTTGAAGAGAAACATTTGAAGTATAGGTTATATTGGTAATTGGTAGCTGAGCATTCAATATACAGGGGCTGTTCAAAATACTTGATACTGGGCTATATTTTTAGGTCATAATTAGTAATTAATTTCTACTAGTTATTGAGTTTGCACGAGAAATATGTTTAATTAATGGTGGATAACTTCCAGGGCTTAGGTGAGGTAAAAAATCGTCACTTTTCTACAAGGGTTGCAATACTCAAAACTTTTGCAAATATCAAATTGAGTAACCTTATGCTAGACCTTGAATTGCATGACTTGATCTATGACATGTTTTACTATATCCTTGCTACAATAAGAAAAGAACATAATGATGATATTATTGAAGCTATGAAATCTGTTATGGTTCAAGTCATCAATGGAAGTGATGTGATTTTTCAGTCTATCATAACTTTGTTAGTAGTTGTCCTAAAGCAAGAATAGGTCACTTCTTCAACTGTATATAGATTGGTTTACAAAGTGTTCAAACAATGTGAGGAAAAGATGAAACCTTACATGATTAATGAGGAGCAAGTGGACAAAAAAAATCATAACCATGGAAGAAAATCCTTCTAAGTTTAGTATTGTACAAACTTCAAAAAATGAAGTATGCCATGAGGATATGATAAAGGTTGCTGATGTTGAGAGTAGTGATATTGAAGACAAATCAGAAATATTGTTACATGAAATTGAAATTGATCATTTTCCCAATGAGTCAAATGATTTGAAGGAAAATATGAAAGTCACTGAAGCTATGATTGTTGCAGCCCTATCACGTTTTGATCATACACATAAAGTCATTGAAAATCTCATGTGGGAAGCTCAAGTTGAAGAAAGGAAAAAGGGAGTTGCAAGGGGCGTCTCTCACACTCACTTATACTCTATCAAAAAGGCTTTGTAAATAATGAAAAAAGATTATGTGCAATTGCTTAAGGATAGGGATCTAGCTATAAAGTATGCTAAAGAAAAGGAAAAAGAGGTTGATGATCTTTGTTTGCAATTAAGTATGGCCCACTTTTCATTATACAAAGCAGAAAATTTTATTTCTATTGCAGCCACTTCTGATGAACAAGAAAGTGATGCAAGGATGGAGACTAAGAAATCATTTGAAGGGAGTGAGGAGCTTCATAGAGGCAAAAAAATGTGTATTGATTCTAGTATTCCTCATTTTGGAGAGGTTTGGTATGCTGAAAAAGATTGGAACCCACATCAAGAATTTGAATTCTTGAATCTTGAGGATCAATTTTCAGATGAATGTATAGGTTGCAACCATGATACAACAAATATAACATGTAATGAGGGCATATTTTAGTACAATACACTTCATGATTCAGCAGGTATTGATGAGCATTTAGAATTGGAAGAAGGTATGCATGAGACATACAAAGACACCATTGAAAATGATGACAAAAATTTGGATTATATGAGAATTAGCAGTAGTCAATTGTCTTTGTATGAGTGTGGTTTACTCCATGAATTTGATGTTAATGTTGAACATCTTGAATTGGATGAAACTCAACCCAATTCTAGTGCTATGTTTGACAAAGAATATAGGATTTGGGATCCGAGTATAACTCAATATTGGATTTATGAACTTTCAAGTTTTGTTTCATGGATGGGCTATAGGAAATACTTTAGTTTTGTAGCTGTTGTTCATTTCTTAATCAGCCAACACATGAATTGTGTTATTAGCATACAGGTGGCTTGGTTTGAATATCTAGTCAATGAGGAGTTCATTTATCAGTGGAGGTTTAATGAGGATGATAACCCCATCATTAGAGAAGCTCCTTCAAACAAATTTTGGCTCACAAAACCTTTGCATACAAGAAGTTTCCTTTATTACAACTACTTTTCTAACATTGAGAATCTTATTTTTACATATTTTTCTAGTGAGAAGATCAATTTTCAATATTTGCAAATTTTGTGGCAACAAAATATGAATGTTTCTTGCAGTAGGATTGCAGCTATGATATTTATTGAGGTGTCTTGGCAGGTGAATTCTCATGGAACAAATTTTATTTTTGAAAAGGAATTCAGTTTAGGGATAGAGGTTGATTGTTTTGAGGGATCATAGGAAGGGCCAATCCAGATTGATAATGATGAGTTGGTTATTTTGATTAGAGTGGTGTAGCAGAAACTTGGTGGCTACTTTCAAAGATTGGTTTGGGATCCTAGAATCATTGATGGTTTAGCAGGTGGTTTAGTAGTTGTGCTGACATTGCTTGAGGACAAGCAATATTTGAGAAGGGAAGACTGTAATTTGCCCATTTTAATTAGTCAACATTATAGTTAAATAATTAATTTAATGTTGTCAAAAAGGTCAAATTAAAAAGGGATAACTTAAATTAATTATTTAAGTGGTAAAAAAGTAACTTAAGTTATGAAAGCCAAATAAATTAATTAAGTTACTTTAAAGTGAATTCTCAAAAGGAAAAATTAAAAAGTGAAAAAAGGAATAAAATGAGAATTCAAGAAGACATGACAATTACAAGAAGGAATTAATAAAAGACTTTTGGGGGCCTTGTTTTTATAGGATGGTTTGAAACTTGGATTGGAATAGGATTGTAGTTGGTGGACGGTGTTCACAAAAAAACTTTATGAGGACAAGATTCTCTTCTGACAGGGAATATCAGTTTCGGTATTGAAAGATACACCCAGGTTGATCGTTGACAGTTCTACTTCAGGGGTTGTGCTAGTGCTTAATATGAAGATTTAATGAAGTTTTTGGAAGTGTTGAAGAGAAGCATTTGAATATAGGTTATATTGGTAATTGGTAGCTGAGCATTCAATATACAGGGGCTATTCAAAATACTTGATACTGGGCTATATTTTTAGGTCAGAATTAGTAATTAATTTCTACTAGTTATTGAGTTTGTACAAGAAATATGTATATTCTAAGAATAAATTTTTACCATAGCAATTCTGGTTTATATGTTTTCATGCTTGAACAGTTAAGTAGGACAAAATCATTTTTTTTTTGTATAAAATAGGGTAGGACATTTCATTCATGAACTTCATTTAGGTCTTCCCTGGAGTACCCCACAGAATCATGACACATATCCACCTCCCACTGTATTTGATAGAACCCTTCAAGAATGTGAGACATGTGCATTTTCTACAATTCCACAAAGTGCCTTTGGTCCCCTTTCAAGATACCCTACAGACTTGTGGAATTCTCTTGAAACAAAACACGTCACTCATATGGTCTTCATAGACATTATGCAATAATGAGTGATTCTCAACATATCACGTGCCACTCATTTTGTAGTTCCACAACTAAATTTTACCTTTAGTAATAAACCTCCTATGAAATGGTGGAATTCACTAGAAAGATGACACCTTTCGATATTTTAGACATGTTGGGTGTGGATAACTTAAAGGTTTATAATGCATGTTCTTTTAAAACAACTCATGTGACTAGGGAAGAAAGGGGAAAACAAGTTAATTAAAAAGGAGCACAATAAAATGCCCTTAAGAACTTAGGGAAATTATTAAGCGATGGATTGAATCAGTAACCTAGCCATGAGGGGTTGATAAATACATGGAGAAAAAACCCTTAAGTTGTCACTTAAATGATGGGTAACTGAATACAATCGATCAATATAAAATTATAACGAAAGTAACAACATGACTTTCACTTAGGGTTTTTAGGTTTTAGATCTAATCAAAGGCTTATGGCAGTATTTATAAAAAACCCTAGCCATGATAAATTCATTGTGAAGCTTAAGACATGGGAAAAAAATCAAGAACCAAGAAATTTTACAAAATGTACTACCAGGAGGAAGATGAATGATTTCATCTAATTTAGAATGGTATAGGTCTACAAAAATTTAAGGATGATGATGAATATATATATAGAATTATCCAAAGTTCGTGCCTATTAATAGAAATGGATGTGAAACTAATAGAAAAAACTATATTTAACTATGAGAGAAATGATGAAAAATAGAAAAGTAAAGATTTCACTTGGTTTTATAATCTTGTATCAACTAATCTAAGTTTCAAGAATTATTAGAAACCTATTAAATAAATATAAGTGTAAGTATTTGAAAGGACAAGATCATTTAAGTAAGTAGCATCCTACTTGGTGAAAATGTCCTCCTAGTGCCCTATTTAGTGGAAATTTCTAAAATTGGTGACCCAGTCCACTATGTTAGAATATACTACAAATTTATATGGATATTGCTTAGATTATTTTAAGAAAAAATTGCTCTTATAAATTTTTGAAATTTTTCATCATTTTTTCATATTTGATCTACAATCATCAAATATATATGCAAAAACCTAAAAAAAAGTGGTTAATGGGGGCTCTAGCTCACTTAGCCTCCTCATATGACTTTAGGATTATGGATAATTACATAGATGAGTGTGTAATTAAAATAATACCTAGTGCATAAATGAGAATAGAGGGATCTAGGTTCACTTTTAAGGTTGATAACACACTTAAAATATTATAGTTGAGAAATAATTTTATGATTTTGATTTATATTAGCTTGGATAAGTGAGTGTAATGATAAAAAAATCATGAGAAT
Organism: Sequoia sempervirens; assembly: GCA_007258455.2. NCBI lineage: Eukaryota > Viridiplantae > Streptophyta > Pinopsida > Cupressales > Cupressaceae > Sequoia > Sequoia sempervirens. Next base: position 18,953 of record VDFB02324174.1, read on the forward strand.
TAAAAGAATTATTGACAACATCAAAATTATTGGAAAGAGAAGGGATGTGAACCATGGAAGGGTTAACAATTTGGATACAATGAAGTGAATTATCACTAGGATATGTAGCACATGAACTATGGTGAGAAGAGGGTGTCAAAAAAAGAGAAAAAATAAAATAGGATGTACTTTGAACTCTAAGATTCAATTTCTTAATTGTATGATATCTCATTTGTTTTCAGTTTCACACTCCAAAATTTTATTTTTTCATTAATTTCTTTGGTATGATGTTTAATTCTATAGCACTATAGTAAAATTAGTAAAAAATATTAAAATAATGATAGGATGTTATCAAATTCAATCACAAAACATGATAATTATTATTTCAGATCCTCAAAACATGAAATAATTAGTTCATACTATAAAATAGAATCTAAAAACATGTAAATTGGTTCTTCTTGTAGACACTTAAAATTTATTGATTGATATCATGCATCTGAACTTGATCACTGACATCGTTTTCATCCTGATTCAATCCCTTTTGAATATTTAATTAAATAATCATAATTGTTTAATTAAATTCATCATTTTCTTCTATTAGTCAAATAATCAACATTATTAGGTTAATTCATCCCTTCCATACTAATTTTTCATCCTTTTTAATTAAATAATTTGAATTACTCAATTAAATTTCCTAAGTCTTCTCATTTGATTAAATAATTTGAATTATTTAATTAAATGTCATTAATTCTCTTTTTTTAATTAAATGAGCAAATTGTTTAATTAAATATCTTAATTCCACCACCTTGCACAACTAAATAATATTCTAATTATTTAATAGATTAATTTCTTTCATCTGTCCAATTTCTCCCACTTGCAAAGGAATATTCCCATAGAATATTCCTACAATTCAAATTTAAACTATTTCCCTCTTAAATGGAAATATCTTGCACATTCCTCCTAAATTTTAGGATTTTTGTTTCTTCAAATCAATTTCAACCATTGATTAATTTGATCAATCCATGTCAAGTTTCAATCTCCTCCATGCATTGAATCCTTGATCCATGCCAATTTCTCTCCTTAATTTACATCCATTGATTAAGCAAATTGATCTTGGCCATTGATTCACTTAAGTTTCCTATAAATAGCCTCTATTTCTTGAGAAATTCATCCACATTCATTGAGAGCACCTATATTATAGTCATTTTTAGAGCAATCCTTATGAGAATTTAATCCATTTACATCCATTTTAGCAATTTAGTATTCAATTTCCATCAATTCTACATTAGATCATCCACCAAGAGCTTGTTTCAACTATGGGGTTGGGAAAGGGATGACATTTAAACTCAAAATAAACATCAACATTGTCACAAAATTTTAAACCCTTTGAATATAATGGAGTACACTTGAAGAAAACTATACTACTGCATGACCCTAAGTATATCTTGTTTTTATTAAAATAATATCTTAGTGGATTCCTAGTATTTGGGTTCATATCTCTACTCATTATTTCAAAGTTAACCTAGGGGACTATGACTTTAGCATCTTGATTTTTCAAAAAAATTGAGCTTTGTGGAAAACCATTTTCTTAGTTGTAGACATTTTAGATTTAACATAATCAAGATCTCCATGTGGTAAAAAAAATTTCACATTAATTGGTGAACTGCCTGCTTCTTACCTGGGGCTCCCCTTATGTTCTAAGGCCCCTGATTTTTTATGGAGGGGGCTGATTGAAAAATTTAATTCCAAACTAGTTGGGTGGAAGGGGGCCTTATTGAGCCAAGCAGGTAAAGTTTAGCTGATTAAATCCACCCTTCAAAATATCCCGGTCTATGCTCTTAGTCTTTTTCATATGCCAAGGAAATTTGTGGATATCTTGGAAGGAATTTAGAATTTTTTTTTATGGATTGGGGTTGAAGATTAAAAAAGAACTCCTTTGGTTGCTTGGGATGATGTCTATCGGCCGAAAAAGGCTAGTGGGTTGGGAATTCATAAAATTATACCATTTAACATTGCCATTTTGGGGAAATAGTTGTGGAATCTCATGCTAGCCAAAAGCGAGTGGGCAAAAATCACTTGGAGTAAATACTTACACAGTGCTGATGGGATCAGAGATGTTGTTTCTCATGAGTTTAATCCTCCAAATGGCTTTGTGCTGTGGAACGGTATGCTGAAGGCTCGAAGGCTTGTTGCTAAGGGTCTCTCCTAGAAGTTAGGGAATGAGAGGAGTATTTTATTTTGGGATGATAATTGGCTTGGTAACAGGCCACTAAAGGATCAACCATGGGCTCATCCTTTTATGGACCTCTGTGTGCAACTAGTTGGTAGATTTGTTACTAATTATATTAATGGAGGTTGTTGGAGGAAATTGTATAAGTTGGACCCTGGTCTTGAAATTATTTATAAGGCTATCTCAATGGTTTAGATTCCTACTAGACCTTCTCCTGATAGGTTTTTTTGGAAGCCATCTTTTGAGGGTAACTTTTATGTTGCTTCGGCTTTTTTTCTTAATGATTCCTTTACGGGTCTACCTCCTTTTTGGGCTTCTATTTGGTGCTCTAGATTGATTCCTAAGATCAATATTTTCTTCTGGCTCTTGTTAGAATAAAATTCTTACTACTAATAATATGATTAAAAGAGGCTTTGTTATGCCCAATAGATGCTTTCTTTGTGAAGAGGAAGCGAAAAATACTTGTCATTTGTTGTTTGGGTGTAGATATGTTGGTGTGATTTAGAATCGTGTGCTTATGCTTTGGAATCTTAGTTGGGTGTTCCCTGGCTCTATCAAAGACTTATGGTTTCAATGGGTTTTTCCTTCATCCAATCTAGCCTTGTAGATGTTGTGGTCTCTCTCTTTGCCTCATTTGATTTGGGGGGTGTGGTTGGAACGTAACAACAAAATTTTTAGAAACTCTACTCTTCTTGCTTTATCTGTGGCCTATAATATTTGTACAGGAATTAAGGAAAATTTTCTTTCTGGGATCTCCTTCCATGATGGCCAAAAGATTAATCTCTACTCCTATGATATTTCAATTGCTCAAAAGTGGAAGATGCCTTGTGATATATCTCTCCCGGTCTCAAAAGGGAAATATTCAAGAGAGGGTGTTGCTTGGAAGGCGCCATCGGATGGTTGGGCTAAGATCAACTTTGATGGTGCAGCTAAAGGTAATTTAGGTCCTATTGGATGTGGGGGAGTGATTAGAAATTCTAATGGTAGGCTCGTCTCTACTATGGCACTCCCTTTGGGAACCTAGACAAACCACTATGCGGAGGCGGTTGCTGCCTATCATAGTCTTGATTTGGCTCAGAGAAGAGGGTACATGAAGATCTGGTTGGAGGGTGATTCTCTAAAAATTATCAATAATTTAAAGAATATATCTCCTCCATCTTGGAAAATTGAGTCCTTGATCAAGGATTCCATTGAAATTATTAAATCCTTTGATAATGTTTATATCTCCCATATTTTACGTGAGGGAAATATGTTAGCTAATTTCTTCGCTAACTTTGGAGTTAGAGATAGTAAGGTTTAGGATTTAAATGACTCTATCCCTTTTGAGGCCATGACCATTATTATTAATGAAAGTTAATCTTATGATGATCCTTTTATTCATTAAGGTGCGCACGTCCTTACTCATGTGGTTGATTGACATTAGTAAGAATGTTAAAGTTATGATTTTGAGGAAAAGGTTGTTATAAGGCGCGAAGTTCAAATTCATTATGGTATGCTTTTCCCATGGCTAGCTTCGCATGAATTGTGGGAGTTATTCCCCTAAGTTTCTAGAGTCTTCTATTGGATAATTCAGTTCTGGGTGGTGTTTGTTGCCTTCTTTTGAGTTTCTTGCTGAGTGTGTGGTCTCTATTTTCTTTCGTCATAGGTGGGGACAAAAATTGTGCCGAGCCTAAATCTTGTGATATTGCTAAGAAGAGAAAGGAGGTGTGGGATATTTTAGAAAAGGAAGGTTTAACTCCATTCATTGAGAAATTGCATGGCAGCAATCCCTAGGTCACTGATTTGGTTGCGGAAGGGTGGAAAGAGAGAACCTTGAATTTGGGTGGTAGGGAAATCATGGTGGATAAGGAATTCATTGCCCAGATTACTGGTTTGGATATTTAGGATATGAAAGTGTTCAGGGATAAGAAAGAATCTCAGGCCATGATGTCCCTTTTCTTCAAAAAGAATGAGGCTAATGACTTGAAGCCCATGAAGAGTGGTGGGTATCTAAGGAGTTCCTTGAAATGTCTTTGGCGAGATGTTGTCGAAGAAATCATGAGGTATGTTACCCTGAAAGGAAGGCACATGACCATTAACAATTACCATTTTTTGTTGCTTAACCATTTTTGGCACAAGAAAAGGGTGTCATTTCCCTACTATTTGCTGATGTCGATAGACTCTGGGATTAGAGAGCATAGGAAAAACCCCAAAACCCTGTTTTGCATTTGGGGTTGATTCTCTTGATTTATGAACATGTGAAAGCTCATGATGTTCATTAAACTCTTGTTTCTCTGAAGGATATTTCTACTAAAGCTAGGGAGGGCTATGAAACAGATTTAGGAGAGGAAAGGGCTTCTAAGAAACTAAAGAAGAGGAGGCTTATTTTAAATAAAGAATCTAAGTCAGATAGGGATGATGATGTTGAATGTCTCAGATTCGTACGCCTCTTTGGAGGAGGGCCCCATTTCACTTGTTCAGGGTAAATCTAGGAAAAGGAAGATGGATGAGGTGGGATATATGAATTGTAGTGATGAAGTGGAGGCGTTTGTTCCTTCTAAGGGGGGCAGGGATAAAAATGATCTTTATGGGGAAGCTTCTTCTCCTCCCTTAGTGACTAGATTTGTGCAGGAACCTGAGCAGGGGAGCCAAAAGAGAAAGTTGAAAGTTGGTCCATTCTTGGAGAAGGGTTTCCCCCCCTCCCTGGTTGGTGGTGTCCATGATGAGGATGTTCTGTATGCTATCATTGGTTTGCTGAAGTAGGATATGGTTAGAGCTGTGGGTAGTGAATAGGCTATGGGAACCACTAAAGCAGACGCGGATAGGATTCAAAAGAGGAGTGTTGTTGCAGAGTAGATTGCCAATCCCATTCATAGGATGAAGTATCATGTCCTTTCTGGTAAAGGTAAGGAAGATTTTGCTGAAAAGGTTCATGGAAGTTCCTTGGAAGAGGATGTTACTGTGGGAAAATGTATTGAAAACTTTGATAGGGAGGATCTTTTTGATGTGTTGGGCTTGGCCTGCGATAGTGTTAATGTGATTTTTAAAATTTTCAAATGGTTCTTTCATAAGATCAATAGGACCAATTTTCATATTAGAGGTGTTGCTAGCAAGGCTGAGGACCCTTTGGTCCAAAGCCAAATTGATAATTTAATGGATGGCCTCAATACTATTGCTAATACTACGGTGGAGGGAAGAATGTTATCCCTTGAGGAGAAAATTGATAAGATATGGAATGTTGTTATGAAGAGTGGAGAAGCTCCTAAAGTATTGAATATGTCAGACTCTGTGAAGTCTAATTCCCCTATGACTATTGTTAATAAGAGAAAGGATAATGTGTCTACTGATGTTAATGCTGTTGAGGGTAAGTTGATGGTTGAGGATTATGCTGCTGTGAAGGGTGCTGCTAAAGGTTTTGTTTTGAGTAGTGAGGTAAATATTGGTGGGCCTTGGGTTAGGACTAGAAATAAAATGAAAAATTAGGCTAGGGCCTCGGGTATTGAGGTTTCTAATATTGGGGCTAAGGGGTAGAAGCTTGCTGCTAGTGAGATGGAAGCTGTTGAAATTCTGAACAATATGTAGTCGTGTTGGCTAGTTTCCTTCTTTTTGGCTGGTGGTTTGTTGCTTTTGGGCTAATGGTTAACTAATGTTGTTTCCCTTTTTTATTAGCTGTCCTTTTTTGTAAAGGGTTCCGAGCCCTTTCAAACCCATCTTTTACCTCTAATCAAAACAATTTCACATTAATCAAATTTTAAGAATTGAACCACAAAGTAGGCCCCCCTTGGTCCTATTTTCCAAACATTTTGGCTACACTAACAAAATGAAACTAGGGAAATGCATACCTAAAGTTGTTTTTTATCAAAAAAATTTGAGGTATATCACACCTTTAAACATAATACCAAAGTTCATCAAACAATCATTGATCTTTTAGGTTTAAAAACTCAAAGGAAAAGACATGTCCTTTAACACCTTGATCTTGTCACAAGTACCTCATAGGTATAAAGAGTAGGATCAAACATCAACCAACATCAAAACATCAAACATCTCATCTCATGATAAACTTTAAATTTTGGACAAACAAACCTCCTAGACCATTCAATTTTCATCCAAAATTATCTAGTCTAACTACATGTTTGGAAGCACATCCCTTTTCACACATTTAATTGGATTAGAACACATCATTTTGAACAAATTTATCCTAAATTCACAAGTGTACTTCTAGGATTTACAAGTTCATTAGCATCCTCATCAAACATTTATCAAAACCTAAGTCTAGTTTTTTTCCAAAATTAAGAGTTCTTGTTCAACCACATCACACATCATTTTATCATTCATAACATCATTGGTCCTAAACACATTAGAGGTTCAATTTTAGAAAAAATTGAATCAACCCAAGAGTTTCAACAATAAAAATATCATCATATTACTTCAAAAGTTGATCCAAGTTTTATGGTAACAACAATGTCAAAACACAAGAGAGACATGGAGCAAAACCAAAATTTATCTACCATGAGTGATCCAAACGAAAAAAACCTTACAATGCAAGAATTCAATCCTAGAGGTTTCACAACTCCATCACAATTTCCACCTCAATCTTCACAAGAAATGGGGTACCAAGTAGAGTATGTTACCAATGATCCCAATGAATTTACTGTAGATGAAGTACTTGAATTTTAACAATATCCTAAGACTCACATCTTATCAACACCATGATGAAATTGAACCCAACCCAATACATGTTGGCCTTGGAAAATGGAGCTAAACTCCCTTCCACATTTGATGTGAATACACTTAGGGATCAGATCAACCTTTGGGAAATGTTGCATCTATTCATTATATATCTATGACACAACCCTTGGTACAAAATGTTGTTCAATCCATAATGCAACCATCCTCATCACATGTACCAAGTCAACCTTTAAATTTTATGATGGTTTCATCTAGTCTTGCAACTCAACAAGGAACCCAACACAAATTTGGGTACACAAAACACAAGAATACCCCAAAAAATCAATTCAACAACACCCTCAACATTTGGAAGCATGCCACTTACATCACATATCCACAACACAAACATTGCACCAACATTTCATGCCCAACCATATTCTTCAATGACAACAAATACCCAAAATGTTCCTAATGTTCAACAAAACCAAGTGAGTCAACCACCCCAAGTGAATCTACAAGTAAAAATGAACATAATATTGTAAGGTCAATCATCACAAAACCATCGATTTGACCCTCAAAATAAAATGGTTCCACAACAAGTCCCTCAACATCAAGGAAATACATCAAATCAATTGGTCCCAAATCAAATCAATCAAGGAAATCCTTCAAATCAATTGGCCCCAAATTAAGGTATGAAATTAAAATAACGACACCAAGTGGAATCATATCAAGTATCCCAACCTTTGATTCAACATCAAGGAGTCACTCAAATAATACAAAATCAAATGGGTCCTCAAACTTACATTCCTGGACATCACAATCCTAAATTTTGAAAGGATTGATAGTGCAACAAAATCAAGGATAAGTTTCAAAAAATCAACATGTTCCAAATCAAAATCAAGTTTCCAACAATAAATATTTGATCACACATTGACCACCCCAAAATCAACTCAATCCTCCCTCACAAGGCATTCACAACATGATTCCCCAAAATCCACCACAAAATCAAAACATCCCATCAATCCAATATAGTCAATCAAACCAATTTGTCCAAAATCAAAACACCATTCCATCACCTCAAGGACAAAATGCTTTGGCTTATCAATAATCTATTGTGTATCAACAACAAAAAGCTCAATTAAAATCCCAACAACAAGCTCAATTTCTAGCACAAGTATGAGCTCAATTGCAAGTGCAACCAACACAAGCTCAATTGGAAGCACAACAACAAGCTCAATTACAAGCACAAAAAAAAAGAAATGGATTGTATTAAAACCAACAAAAACCATACAAAAATTCACAAAAAAATGTCTTGAATCAAAAATCACAAGGAGCATACAACACACCACCACCATTATCACCATTCAATCCGCAATACGAAAACATCCTATTATACACACCATATAACAAATTCAACACAAATAAACCACCTTATCAAAATCTTGCATATAATTCATCTACCATTCCTCAATATAACACATATGATCCACCACCAAATAATTCTCAAGACAATCTTTCCTCACAAATCAGAGCATTTATAAAACAAATTCAAGATATACAAGATAGAAAAATGAAGAAATGGTATGCACAACTAGAGTTGTGTCCATATCCCTTTGATCGTAGCATTGCAATGATACCATTCCTACCAAGATTTGAAATCTCCAAATTTGAAAAATCCAAAGGGAATGAAATCCAAAAGATCATATCAAGGAATTTTGTGTGGCATGTATGGAAGTAGCATACAATGCCTCCTATTTGATGTGTATTTTCCCACCTAGTTTGGGAGGCCAAGAAATAGAATTGTTCTCACACTTGCATCCTAGAATCTAAACTTTTAAAGAAATAATAGATTGGTTTGTGGATCACTTCTCCTATAACCTTGATATGGACATAAGTTTGGAGGAACCATACACACTAAAATAGAAAAAGGGTGAATCATTTACAAATTTTTTACGATGATGGAGGTATAGTGCTAGTAAATGAAAATGGAGAATTCTCGAAAAAGAAATAGATAGAGATCATTATTTCCAATTTGGATACAGACTTATCCTTCCAACTAAAAATGCAATCTGTCTCATCATATGAAGAATTCATCCCTAGGGTTCTTAACATTGAAAGAGCCCTCATCGCACAGGGAGCAACACAAGCATACAAAGATAACCATCAATCATCTAGTTCTAATGAAAAACCTCGAATATGGGCCAAAAAAAAGAATGCTATTACTGATGGTGTAGTCAGTGCAAAAGTGGTTTTAAGTGCTCCAAATTAAATGAACGCCCAACAAATGAATCCACAACAAAACACACAATAGTCGAACACATAGCCACAAAACAACCAACAATCAATCAATGCTCCCAATACTCAAAGAGGACCACCCCCTTGAAAAAATTACCCTCAACGACACAAGTACACATCTTTGGGGGAACCTATTGAAGTGGTCATGCAAAAATTCATGCAATCCAATCTCCTCATGCTCCCTAATTATCAAAGTTACCAAGAACCCCAAGTCAAACCTCCATGGTATAGAGAAAATGATCTTTGTGATCCTCATAAATCAAGGGACACAAGATATCAAGTTTCATGAGATGGAAAAATGTCATTCAAGATCTCATCAACAACAGAGATGTAACTATGGATCAACAATTGGGAAATCAAGGCCTTAAAATATACAAGAACCCAATGTTGGACCATAGCAAGGAAAATGATAAGTGCAAAGGGAAGGATTACCACAATGCAGGTCATGCTTATAACAGTGTGGTAGCATTTTATGATAATTTTATATCTAGCATCACAATCAAAGGACCTAGTACAGATTGTGGAGTCACCATACATAGAGGAAAGGTCACCATCTAAGGAGCACCATCACAACCTAGGGAACCACCCTCAATACCAAATTCAAACCCTAATGATTATAGTCTCTTGGAGCAATTGAATAATACCCTCACCAAAATCTCCATCTTAGAGTTGCTAAAAATATCTCCTATGTACATAGGGACATCTTAGAAAATGATTTATCATCATCATCCATACTTGATAATATTGATATTGAATAATTCTAGGCTATGGTCAGACACATCACCACCCTTCATCTTCTTACATTTTTTGAGCAATACCTTCCAATGTAGCTATCACATAATTGCACATTGTATCTTGAGGTCCTCATTCATAAAAACAAATTCAAAAGAGTCTTGGTGGATGGAGGTGCTAGTCTTAATATTTGTACACTTCAACTGATCAAGAACTTGGGTTATTATGAAGATGTCATTGAAAAGGAAAAAGGTGTTACTATAAGGGCATATGATGATCAAGAATGGGTTTCTAAAGGCACGATCAAAATCCCCATCGAAGTAGGACCCAAAATTGTAGAAACTAATTACCAAGTGCTTGACCTTGACTTACCATATAATATTATTCTAGTTCATCCATGGATCCACATCATGCAAGCCATAATTTCCACCTACCATCAATGCATTCAATTTTTCTATGAAGATAGAGAAATTATAATTTGTGGTGATCCTAAACCATTTTAATATTGCAAAAACCTAGAAGTAAAGTACTATAGGATCCCGCAAATGCCTAAGAACAATGAAGTTCTCACACCCTCCTCATTCATTGACCCATCTTCTCTAGCTTACACCTCTGAATCAAAAACACCTATATTGCAGAATATCCTTGATATCGAAGCAGTGATCAAAGACAATAGTTGTGGAGATTATAGCTTGAAGAAGGATTATTTTTTAATTGGAGAGTTGCCTCTTTCTCTTAGATCTCAATGGAAGCCTCAACCTATTGATAAGTTATCTAAAATAATCAAGATAGCATCTACCACTTTCACAAAGTGTGAAGAGTTGAACAAGGAAATCATTGATGAGAAGAATGTATTAGATTTGTTATACCAAATAATAGATCAAATATTCCAATGGAAGATGACAAAAAAGGACTATAGTTGATGAAGGTTGGGGATAAAAAAAAGAATGAAAAATGAGGCCAAAACAATAATGGTTTTCTAGAATCTCTCACTCCTAAGAAATGATTTAATAATCTTGGTCTTGGATGTACCATGAGCAAAGTGACCATTCTTGGAAAGGGTGATTTTTTTAAGGGAATCAAATCTTCCTCTTGGTTACCTACATCATGTAATGATACCATTGATGAATCTCCCTTTGTTATCATAGACATATTTGAGGATACTTGTATATTCATGATAACCACTACATCCTTCGCTTACAATAGCCAAATCATTGAACTAAAACTACTCTACCCTCAACTTATAAAATGGGACCAACGAAGACTACCTATTTTGGATTCATTTGAAAATGATGATACTATCTCCGAGTTCATGGGACTTTGTGACAACATGCCATATAGGGATCACAAAGAAGGTTTTGACATTGAACTAGATACACAAGCTTACTATGGGGAAACAATTGAGTCCCTTAGTCACAAAATGGAAAATATGAGAATCATGTCTTGATCCTTAAGTGAAAACCACACCATGGTGCTTTTTGATCATGAAATAGTAAAAATAAAGGATGCATCCGATGGTGAAAACCTCTCTAACACATCAAAGGATGAGGTATTCAATCTTCCCCTTAGTGTGATAGATCAAGAAAAGTCATTAGTGCTTATCGATAAATCTAATCCAATCAATGTAAGGATAGATGAAGCACCACAAATCACTTTCTATGCAGAATCACTCCTAGATGAAGAGAAAAAGAACTTGGTAGTGTTCCTAAAAGAGTGAAAGGAAAAATTTGCATGGTCCTATGTAAACATGCCAGGCCTTGATCTTGAAGTAGTTGTCTACCATCTTGTAGTTTATCCTCACACTAAACCAATAAAGTAGAAGCTGAGAAAGATGCATCCAAAAATAGTGTTGTTGGTCAAACTAGAATTAGAAAAGCTTCTTGACATGGGGTTATCAAACTAATAGATTATCATGAGTGGGTTTCAAACCTCGTACCAGTCTCAAAACCCACTAGGGGCATCAAAATATATATTGACTTTAGATATTTAAACAAGGAATGTCCCAAGGATGACTTTCCTCTTCCAAACATTGACATCATTGCAGATTTGACTGATGGACATGAGATGCTATCACTCATGGATGGGTTATCAGGGTACAATCAGATTATGATATCCAAATAAGAACAACAAAAAATAAATTTTACATGTCCATGGGGAATGAATTATTGGAACATGGTGCCATTTGGTTTGAAGAATGTTGGAGCCACCTATTAGAGAGAAATGATATCAAATTTTCATATGATTCACAAGACTTTAGAATACTACATGGATGAAATTTTGGAAAATTCAAAAACAAGGAAGGAACATCTAGAGGTGTTAGGGAAAATATTTGACAAACTCGAAGAGTACAAGGTGTGGTTGAATCTAAAAAAGTGCATCTTTGGTGTAACATTAGATAAACTCTTAGGATACATTGTGTCACAGAGGGGAATTGAGATATATACAACTAAGGTCAAAGAAATATTGGATATGGAACCACCAGAGACACTGAAGCAACTGTGAGGTTTACATGGGAGATTGTAGTCTATCAGAAGATTTATAGCACAACTGGAAAATAAGATTCATCCCCTTTCTCACCTTCTTCACAAGGGGATAGCTTACAAATGGGACAAGAAATGTGACAAAGCATTCCAACAACTCAAAGATTACCTATTAATTTTTGGAAATATGTGTCTCAATCTCACAGGTTGAAACCTCTGAAAGAGCCAAGTCAGTGTGACATCCATATTGTCTGGCTGACTAGCAGCTTTGGAACCTTGTGAAAAGTTCTGGTTGATGAGACCTTGTTTTAGTCTTGCCGAATGAACCTATTGTTGTGACATGATGATCGTTGTAACCCTCTGCTGAGTGGATTGGTCTTACCGACGGGTTTATTCCTAAAGGTTATCGGGGAGACTCATGGCTACTGGAGTCATCAGAGTAACACAAAGGCTTTGGTATGAAGTCTTGGCGATAGGTGGTATGTCTCACTGATAAGCATATACTCAGAGCTATCGAGGTGATGTGAAAGCCTCGGCAAGAACTCTTGCTAAATGCTAGTTCTCTGGCAGACAACTATTCACTAGAAGACATCGGGGTGATATGGTGACTCAGTAAGATCTCTTGCCGATAGATGGTATGTCTCGCCGAACAACTACACTTAGAGTCATTAGGATAACTTGAAGGCTTCGGTATGAAGTCTTAGTGATGGATGTTTGTCTCAGCGATGGGGTAGTTTGTTGTCGGTATGACTCCTGGCAACTGTTTGGTGCTCGGTATGACTTGTGGGTTTGGTATTACCTCTCAGCGATAGTGGTAAGTCTTGTCGACGGTTGTTTGTTTTAGTATGACTAGAAGGCTCGGTGTGATCTATTCACGAGTAGCGATACTTTCGCTAATTGCAATGCTGAGGTTGATGTGACTTGTGAACATCGATATGACTCTCGCCGATAGCTAAACTCTTGCCGATAGATCTTCACAAGGTGGATTTTCATTTGGTATAACATCTTGCTGATGGGGTCGACTCTTGGAAATAACTACAATCGTTCTTGTGGCATCGGGGAGACATGGATAGTATCTCATTGACATGTGACATAGGTTGAATGCCTTTGAATGAGTGATGACTATCCTACATGGTGAGTCTATGACCAATCAGAGAAGTAGAATGGGAACTGCTAGCAGTTGGAATATTGCGGCTATTACTGAGAGGAAGATCGACAGACCATGGGCATCATGGATTTACTCAGAGGTTGAAGATTGTGATCAGTTTGATGAATAGTTGGACGAATGGTTGGATGAACAGTTCGATGTATGATCAGTGTGAATTCGATTATGAGAGTATTGTAACTTGAATATTTTGTAGCAAGGTTGATCATTGTGAATGCTGTTGTAAATTGACATCAGAGAGAGTGAAGCCCATACTCTATATGTAATTTCATTACTGTAATACAAAGGGGTTTTTCTTGGTGTGGTGGGTTTTTCTCTCGTAAGGGTTTTCCCATGTAAATCTGGTGTTCATCTGTGTATGTTATATTCTCTGTTTCTGTTATTTCTTTGAAGTGTATCTTAATTGGATTGTAATTGAAAATTTAAAAGTATCTCTGCATTCTTCCCTGAGGTTTTGACGTTAGGAGAGTTAGTTGTGCACCTTAGCTTTCCTTACATTAATACCTCTTATCCTTATGCCACCAATACCAAATAAACCTTTGATTCTATATATCTCGGCTACATCAATGGATTTAGGTGCTCTTCTTGCTCAACATGACAAAATAGGGAAAGAGAGATATTTACTACATCAATAGGAATTTGGTTGGATATGAGTTGAACTAATCATCTATTGAAAAGGATTTCCTCGCAGTGGTGTTTGATTCATAGAAATTTAGGCACTACATTCTTTCACACCAAGTAAAGCTTATCTCTAAGATAGATCCATTGAAATATTTATTATCCAAAGCAACTCTCACAAGATTAATGAAAAATTGGGTGATGATCCTCACAGAATTTGATATAGAGTACATGGATTGAAAGGCTATCAAGGGAAAAGTTATCACAAATCAACTAGTAGAGGAACCTATCTATGTAGAGAATCCGTTGGTGTCTGAATTTCTTGATGAGTCAATATTTTCTCTTAGTATAGTGAATCAGTGAAGGTTGTATTTTGATAGTTCACATACACAACATAGATCTGAAGTAGGTATTCTCTTCATCACCCCATAAGGTGATTGTATTCCTAAGTCATATTGACTCTTTCCCATGCACTAATAACATCACTAAGTATGAAGCTCTAATCATAGGATTGAGAATTGTAATATAGTGGAAAATATAAGAATTGAAGGTCTATGGAGATTCACAGCTGATTGTAAACCAAGTTAATGATTACTATTAGATCAAGGATGGAAAGTTCACACCTTATAAAAAGATGGTGGAAAGTCTCAAATATTTCTTCATTGACATCACATTTGAGAAAACACATCATATCAATAACCAAGCAGTTGATTCTATGTCAACTATTGGGTCCTTGCTAGATATGCCGCATAAAGTTCTTAAGACAAATTTTCATCAAGCAACTTCTCATCCTAGAATTTGAGGTACCAAAATCCAAATTTGTATGTGAAATATTTGGTATTGGTTCTCCTTGGTATCATGATATCTTTACTTACCTACACAAAGGTATCCTCCCATATGGCCTTACTCTGAACCCTAAAAAAAACATTTGCTAGAAAAACATCCCAATTTGTTCTCTATGGTGATACCCTTTACCATTGAAGTCTCGAGGGGACATTATTGTGATATGTTAACCAAGAGGAAGCTTTTATTGTATTGAAAGAAGTACATGAAGGCATCTGCAAATCACATTCAAGTGGTATGACCTTGGCTAAGAAACTATTGAGGATAGGGTACTTTTGGCATACCATGGAATGGGAAGCTCATTAATATGCCAAGAAGTGCATGTAATGTCAATAGCACGGGGACCTCATCCATGCATTGGCTCAAGAACTTCAACCAATCACTACACCTTGGCCTTTCTCATAGTGAGGACTCGACCTCATAAGAAAGATCACCCCTACCTCATCTAATGGTCTTAAGTTTATCATTATAGCCACTAAATATTTCATGAAGTGGGTTGAAGTGATTTCTATGACCTACATCATAGGAAAAAAATATCTAAATTCATCTTGAACTACCTCATTTGTCATTACGATATTCCACAAGCCCTTATCTCAGACAATGGAACACCTTTTAAAAATTAGGATGTCCATGAGTTATGCCAAAGGTTCAAATCCAACATTGATTTTCTACCCTATACTATCCCCAAGGCAATGGTCAAGTTGAGGCTTCAAACAAAACCATGCTAAAGATTCTCAAAAAAATAGTCAATAAATTTGGCCATGAATAAAATTTGTAATTGAACCCCACCTTGTGGGCCTATAGAACCAATGTCTGCATTCCAATAGGTGCCACACCTTATTCCCTAGTTTATGGAACCAAAGCTATCCTACCTATCAAGTTTGAGCTCCCTTTGCTAAGAGTGTTGTTGCAAAATCTCATTACTGATGAAGAATACAAAGTGGCTAGATTCAATGAGTTAGAGCTATTGGATGAGTGTCTCCTTGAAGCTTTGAATCACTTACAAGATTATCAAAACCGACTGAAAAGAAGCTATAATAAGAAGATAAATAGTCAGTCCTTCTAGGTGGGAGATCTTGTATTGAAGGAGAACCAGAAGAATATGTTGGATCCTGATAGCAAAGGAAAGTTTGAACCTAATTGGTTAGGACTGTTTGTTGTCACAACTAGTTACAATTTTGGAGCCTATCAATTGTAAACAACTAATGGAGAACCCTTACAGTAGCCTATCGATAGCTTACATATCAAGAATTTTTATTCCCATGTCTTGAAGTGTATAAATCCAAAAATTAAAAAAATAATAAAAATAACAAAATCCAAAAAAAAAAGAAAAAGGATTGAAAACAATAAAGAGAAAAATCATCCTCTAGTGAAAACCACTTTGGTGGTTCTTTTGGCAAGTACCTTTATGAGAACTTGGCAAACAAGTGCCTTGCATAAATAAGCACCATCCATCCATCGTTGACTCTTCAACTTACTCGCTTCGTTGTCTATCACATCCATCCTTCATCCTATTTTATCCTATTTATTCCATCACTCATCTGCATCCATATCATAGTCAGCTATTGAGTAAGTATCATGTTCTCCTTTGGTACTACTTAGCACATTCCTAAGGTCAGTTGTACTATCTATATTGAGGTAGTCTATCACATCACACTGGGGGCATCTGTCTATAATTGTATTGGATCAAGTTCTTGTATATTCCCTTAAGGTCATTCACAAAATCTCACAAAATCCAAATATAGGTGTAAAATCTCAAAATCTAAAAATAGTCACAAAATATCACAAAATCCAAAAATAGGTGTAAAACCTCAAAATCCTAAAATAGTCACAAAATCTCACAAAATCCAAAAACAGGCAAAAAATCTCAAAATCCAAAAATAGTCACAAAATCTCACAAAATCAAAAAACAGGTGTAAAATATCAAAATCCAAAAACATTTACAAAATCTTAAAATCCAAAACCAGTTGTAAAAAGCTCAAAATCCAAAAACATCAAAAATTTGTAAGGTCAAAATTCAAAAACATCAAAATGTTGTAAAGTCAAAATCCCAAAACATCTAAAAAGTTGTAAAGTCAAAATCCCAAAATATTTGAAAAGTTGTATAGTAAAAAAGTCCAAAAACATTCAAAACATCTCCAAAATCCAAAAACATGCAAATCATATCAAAATATCTAAACATGTCTAAAAGTTAAAAATTCAAAAACACTTGTCGAACTACATTGTCTCTATGCTTATGTAGGAAAGAACATCATTGATGAGCCCCCAAGGCATTAGGTGAGTCTTTGGGAGTCTATCATATTAAACTAACAATCCATCAATGTTCATATGCCATTAATAAATGGTTATTGGCCAAAGTTAGTCAAACTACATCGTCTATGCATGTATAACATAAGCAAGGCCATCACTAATGATCCCTCAAGGTGCTAGGTCAGTTTCCTCTTTGGTCTTTGTCTAACCTTAGAAAACATAAAACATATCATTATCAAATATGTCAATCGAACCTTATATCAATGACCTTTCAAACAACCTATCAACCCACCAACATCCATTAACACGTCCTAGGATACATCTTTCCTACAATGAGCATCATCATTGGCAATCATTTTGAATATTTATCCTCAAAACACATCTCTTTGGCAATAGATATGAATACTATTGATTTTTTGTTCATTTTGATCTTTTCTTATGATTTATCTTAGTGGTCTGTTCCAATGACCTCTCAATTATGTCTATCAAAATTATTTAGAGAGAAAGGAATGGGGGCATCGATCATTATATTTTATTTGTTCTTGTTGGATGTTCTTGTAATACAACCTTGACGAATACTTATCTTGTGTATATGGAAAAATGGCTAGGACATATCAAGTTCTTCATACCTTTTGTGTGTTAATATCATTAATTCGATGGCTTATTCTTTGACATGGTCAAACAAGGTTTATGTATGTCAGGAATGAACAAGGATACTCCTCTCTGTTTACAAAGTCAAAGTCCGTCACATTAAATACAAAGTTATCTTGGTTATCAATACCTTGATGCATCATGTCTATGTGATATCAAAAATAAGGAATGAAATGATGAAGTATCCCAATCCATGAAACAAGAAAATCCTCACTCTCATCACCATATCTAATAAATTCTCGAAGGATCATAGGTTTGTTGGAATTTTGAATCAATCTAAAAAGAAATGGTTAATCCATTCATCTTATTATTCTATCTTTTTTCCATGCTAACATGGTGTCATGACAGTCAACAAAAATAATAAATGCATCCATCTTGCATCCACAAAACATTAGCATACATACATCCTGCATAATCATAGTATAAGCATAACATATCACATAGAAAATACACAAATAAAGAAATGTATCTCATAGCATGAACATCTTGCATCATCATTGCATATCAGAATGAAAAAGATAATAGAAAGAAGTAAACCATTCATCACATTGCATACATCCTTATAACATCTCATCATGAATCATACACATCACATCATATGCATATTAAACATTTGCATCCATAGCATAAACATATGCATCCATCCATAAATAAACATAAAATAAAACATCACACCATAATCACATCGAAGATCATCTCATATATATCATTAAAATATGACAGTCATGATATAAATTTAAATCAATGTGATATCATAAAAAATGAATAAACATGAGGCTATCAAAATCATCCAATGCATGGATATACATAACAAATTAGGACTATATATCAAAAACATGTATATATACATAGCTATCCTCAACTCTATCTTTCATCATGTTGGGACTAATGTTGAGAAGGTTGTCGGTGGCCGCTACCTAAAGGCTATTAAACCGATGGTCCACCTGTTGAGCTGCTAGGTGCAACCCCACTCCTATGTGAAAATATGGTTGTCACCAATGTCAAGGAAAATCTCTATGACAAAGGGTCCAGTAATATGTGGCCTCAACCATGGCCTATCCCTATGTATTAGCAGTGACAACCTCTAATTGTTGCATATGACTAGTCTCTTGTGCAAGTTGAATGGTCAACTATTGGACCTTCTATCACTCATAATCATGCTCCTAGAGATACCTATCTCGATCCTATGCTGCCCGATCCCACTTTGGAGTTAAAGCCTGAATCTGGGCATCTCTAGGGTCTAGAACCTATGGTTGTTGTTATTGTTGTTATTGATGCTAATGCTATTGTGGTGGTGGTGCTTGTTGTAGGGGATATAGTAATGGGGTTTGACCTAGCACCTGTCCTACACCTAGATTCTATCCATCCCTACGTTAATTTCCATCACCTAGCACCTATCCTTGATCCTATTGTGGCTACTGCTACTACCCATCATGTGGAGGATGATATGGAGGTTGTTGTGGTACTCTATCGTAACCTTGTTCCCTGCCTCTAGCTCTACCCTATCCCTATACTGGATCTGTCAGTCACACTGGGGTGTGTTGTACAAACCATGCATCATAATGACCCCCTATTTAGACCCATGGATATGGGGTAAGTTATCTAAAGTCATTTATGAAAACCTAATGCACAATCTATTGACCCCAATTAGTCTCTCTAGTTGTGCATACATAAATGTATCACTATTCCAGAGGCACAACATCGTGTGTCTACTCAAACTATCATGTGACCTGATTAGGAAAGTACCTCTCAATAATGTGATGTTGGCTGCCTAGTATCCACCTAGTATGTTATGCATAAAATAGTTAATCCTGATCATCATACCATGGATGGGCCTGGATCCAAGTTCTCCATTTGAATATGATCATGTCATCAATGACCCATCGCTAATATGTTATACTTGTAGTTCTTGTGTGGTGGAGAGTGGTGATGGATCCATATATGTACACCACTGGTTGTGCCTCATCAATGTTAGCTAAGGTGATAATTGATCTATGCACAACAATGGGCTCCCAAGCCTAGATGTGTAGTAGGGTAACTCCTAATGGTAAAATCTCACCCCACATGTATACAACCTGGTGCATATCATTAAATAAGGAAGAAAGGATCACAAGGCCCCAAGAAAAGAGAGTCCTATGATGCACCATCCCCTCCTAGATAAGTCCCCAACCAAAGTTGAAACCTCTACTCCATCTCTCTGGTACAAGCATTCCATAGATCAACTTGTGGCTTGTTTTTAAAGAACCAATCAGATCTCACCAAGTACTTATGAGCTTGCCAAATTCAATTCTTGAATACATGAGAGATGATTGGCCAACGAACAAGATGAAGCTATAATGCTTCTTCTAATGCACTTCAGGATCTGCAAGACCCAAGAGGGTGATCCCATAATGTATATTCTACAATTCTTCTAAACAATTATCTCACACATTGTAATCTAACAAAGCATATATATTCCCATTAGAAGCTAAATAGATGGAATCCTTCAAGAAATTGGTAATTCCTTAAAAGAATTAAACACCTAAAGCTGAGAATATCATACAACACTAACCACAACAAAAGGTAAATCAATTAAAGATTATTTATGAATGTGTTTCTCAAATTGGATAACCAGAACCATGGGAAATGCATACAATACTTAAGATCAATGCCATATCTCTAGGCCAAGAGTCAAAACAAAGAAAATTGAACTGTAAGGTGAATTTAATCCTAAACATCCATGATCTATGTGAGATTTCCTTGCAATTCACATATTAATACTCATAGTTTACCACTACTTATTAGATCCACTAGACAAGTATACAAATTCATGATTTAATCAAAGAATTTTAACCGATCTATTGAATCAAAGCCTAAATTAAAACATACATCAAAGTAGAGTGACAATGAAAATTAATGAAATGATCCTTGATTGTATTTTCATTAATAATTCGGATACAATGTATACCTGGAGAGATGATAAACTCAAGGGATTTGCATTATTGTTCAGATATGTTCATAAACCATACAATTGAAAAAATTCACTTGCTAGACTCAAAACTTAAGATATAGACTTCAAATATGTTCTCTCTATGTTCACAATTTGTATAATTCAGATCCAGAACTCAACAAGAGACCTGTACCAATGGACCTGAATTCCCTTTTATGAGAACAAGGGAGAAAAACAAGCTTCAGACCAAAAGTACACATGTCACATTTTAATTAGACCGCTACAAAAAATATTCCCTTTGTAGTTATATTTACACTTTCAATTGGAGGGAATATACATGAGACAAAGATTATTCATTTGCTGAAGAAAATAGAACCGCCTTCCAAAAGGAATTTTGTTGGAAAAGAATAACCTTCTAACCATTGTAGCATATTCATTCCATCGAGAAAAATGACAAAATGTGTAAATGTTGAAAAGGTGAATAAACATCCAAGTCAACATCAACATTAATCAAAGTCATCACTAGTCAACACCTATTTGTTATACCTTGAATCAGGAGAAACATATATTTATGCATTGTAATTTTTGAGGCCAAACCTGTACTGTACTTGACCAAGTATATGTATTCTCCATCCCTATATTCATAAATCCAATTCATCAATAAATACTCTTCCACTGCTCATATTCTGCATTAGATGGCCAATTGAAATCAATGATTTCATCCATCTTCTTCCTATATGGAGAGTACTTTGTCATTACTAAATTAGATTCCTTATCTAAGTCCTCTAGAAAGTTGATCATGAAAGACAATTTTTCCAAAGCATCTTTTAGTATATCAATATCAACCTTCTCACAAATGAGATATTCTTGAGAAACAATTGTAGTGTCCACCTAGTTCTTCCACATTTGTAGGGGTTTTACCTCATCATAAGTATGCTGAATATCAGGCAACAATGTCAAATATGCCTCATCAAACTTAGCCTTCAATTCTCTTATTTTCTGTTCTAATGGGGTAGCATACCCTTGAAACTTTTGTTCCTTAACCTCACTGACAAATTTATAAGTTGGGACCACCCTTGGATACCTATCCTCTTGTTTCCTAGCGCCAATTTCCATGAATCTCAAACTCTCAGCCCGAGGAATCCATTTATCTAGGATTGGGGTAGCCAATTCCTTATCCCTCTGAGATAGCTTTATCTCTCACAACATCAAAGAATAATTTGCATGAACACTATTTAATTTACCTTTAATCCTTTTTATTTAGATGCATCACAATAGTATGAAAGATATTTGAATTTTTTTCATATATTGTGTCCTACACTTGTTCAAGAAATTTCTTGTATACATCAATTTGCAGAAGTAGTTGCACCTGATGTTCTTGGCTCCTCTATTGCAAGTGGCTCTTGTCCCATATTGTAAGGAACAATTGACAATAATTGCTTAGGTGGAGGAGAACGAGACTAAGGATGAGTCTTACGAGAAGTGGGAGCAACATGACTCGAGCTAGCTGGTCCTTGAGACCTTAATATTTCCCTTTGTTGTTTCCATAATTCTAGATCTATTTTAAGTTCAACAACCTTTTGTTGACTCTTATTGTATTCAACAATAAGCTCATTATACATACTTATATGCATGTCTCTATCTTTAGTAAGGCTCTCAACTGTTGCTTTTGTGAGCTTAGCAATGTTTATGGTCATGTTAGTTACTTCTAATGTTGGAGTATCAAAAACTCTTTTTATAATCAGTTGTCCACTAAAGTTAGCCAGTTCTGCAACTTTGAGATTCCTAGAACCAAGTGACAATGACCATAAAGCCAAAGCATCCCACTCTTGACTAAAAGCTGACCATTGAAGTGCCAATTTGGCTTCTTCGTTAGTTTAGAATAGAGGCTTTTATACTCTCCTTACAATTTCAAGTATAACTGCATCAACTATATCCCATTTAGGCAATATTAAAACACCACTCTTTTGCACAAGTTCCCTTCCTTGCTCAACTATGATACTTTGAAATTGTTTCCTCATTCCCTTCCTTACATTAGCTTGGATAGTGCTTTTAGGTAATTCGGGATGTAAGCTTCTTGCATAGGAAAACTTCTTTGCATAATCTAAAGCTTTTGCTCTCCATACAAAATCTTTGAATGTTGTTGTTTGAATAAACGAGTCATCCTCCATGAATTCCCTGCAAGCCTCCTATCTTAGGTCATCAATATTGCTCAAGCCACTTATTTTTTCCTTTCCTAACCTTAGGCTGCTTCCTCTAGATCTTGATGCGAGTTCCCTTGGGGGAGAAGGCATCCCCTACTACATATCTTTAGGTGTTATCAAAATCTCATCTTCATCAGTATCAAGGTAATCAAATACCCCGCTCACCTCAACCCTTTGTCTTTTCATTAGTGGCTGTTCTAATGGAGGGGAACTTCTTGGAGGAGAATCAACATGATCTATAATAGGTGAAGGTTGTCTAGGAATTGATCTCTTAAGAGAAGTTTCCCCCGATCCTTTTGATGTGGTAGGGGTGAGAAATTTTTTTAGTTTCTTTAATTTCTCCTTTCTCCTAGAATAAATTCTAACTACTGGTTCTATTTGGTATGATGGTCTTTCCTTAAATACTATTGTGGGATCTTGTTCAATTGCCTTTGATTTCCCTTTATCTGTCACTTCACGTTCTTCCCTCAAGATACCCACTATGTTCTCAAAGTTATCAAGAACATACATAATTCTATTCAATTCTCCCTTAATGTTGGGCATTGGGTCATAATTGGGGTTTGTATTTCTAGCTTGCTCCATCATTTTATTGAAAGCAAGATACTTTTCTTTCCTTTCATCTTGCTCTTGAAATTCCATGATGTTTCGAGTAACATCTTAAGGGTAGTAGAAGTTATGAACAAATGTACCTAGTTTAATTCTTTCCTTTACTGCAACAATGAAACCCTTAGGATCATGGTTTCTAGAGTGCACTATTTTTAATTTGTTGGGTCCCAAGATCTTATCAAAGGCCTTCTATCCTCTCTTAACTATCACAAAATCTACAAATTTTGTCCACTTAGGGAAGAATGAAGCCTTCTTTTTATGTTCTGGCATATGTACCATTTGTGCACCTCTGAGTTGCCTCATTATTTCAATAAATCCAATCCTTAGCAACACATCTCTTCATAGTACAAAAGGATAGACGTTTGTCCCATATACCCTGAATACCATTGTATTTGAATATGGGATGATGTCTCTCCAATTATGAGTTATCTTCAATTTTGGCCTTCTCTCCATGGGCCTCAAGAAATCATGAATTTCTTTTGGGATCCTTGGTAGATCAAAAATCAAGGATCTCCTCAATTTGGAGGCAAAAACATTGTGGAAGATCACATAATAAAATTTTTGGCCATCCTTGTCCAGAATTTAGGTCCAACACTGGACATGTAGCTCAAGATCACCCTGTCTTCTTCAATAACTTATCTTTTCCAAAGTGCTTCTTTCCCTTATATAAAAACATGTGCATCAAAAGGGAGTACCACCAGAATTTGACCTAGTTCTTCCCTTCCCTAATAGCAATTAGGCCCTTATGCATATTCTTTTCCAAATAGGTAGAATAATCATAAACTACATTGAAAGTTGCATGCTAAATGTTTGTTTCCATGTACATGTATTCCCTTGGTATGGTGTCTGGTGGATCAAAGCCAATAGTCTGGCACAAGGAGTAGACAATCTTCTTGAAATAGTTGGAAAAGTACCTCATAGGAAAATGTTCTTTCTCATCTCTACCAAACTTTATTTGTTTTCTATTCTTTCCATATCTTGTAGTGGCAGTGTGCATTGGAAACATTGTGGTTCTGAACAAAACCTTGGTGTTATCATATTCCTTCCTAAAGGTATCAAGGTCAATAAGGATCAAAGCTTGATTCCACTAATGAAATTTAAAGATTTATGCAATCTCTTCCTTGGTGATCTTGACCATCTCAACACTATCAAATTCCCTAACTATTCTAGAAATAGGGTCATATCTTGCTGCAATGTCTCTTAGAAGGTCTACATCCATATACATGTTTAAGACCACTAGTTTCCCCATGTCTAATCTCCAATTGTTGTAGGTGGGGACTACATAGTTCCTATTTCCAAACCAGTTCTTGAACATTTTCCATCAAGTGAAATGAAATTCAACATCCTTGATACAATGTTTTTTATCCAGTAACCCTTCATGAATCCTAGGGCCATAGTATATTACTACTCCTTCATCCCTCTTGTTAGTCAAGGGTTTGAGTTGATCAACAATGTCTTAAGAGATTGGCCTAGTTGCAGTTTTAGAACTAGACCCTTGTGTCTTGGGAGCCACAGATAACTAGGTAGGTTCAAAATAAACTAGGGTTTCAACACAAAGAGGCTTGAAACCCAGTTCTTTCAACTAACAGTCGAGGGTACAATTGGAAGATGCAAATTTGAACAAGTTTGATAGAAAAGTATAATTTATGCGCAATTTTAAAATACTATAAAACAATTAAAGCATGCAGGCCAATCCAATTGGAAGAAAAATAGTCAAAACTTTCCCTAATTCAGGATTGTTTAAGTAAAGCATAGGATATAGCTTTAGTTTTACTTATGGATTTTTGTGTTTGTAGGAAACCTTAATTTGTTCACATTGCAATCTAAAAAAAATTGATCGATCTCCCAAGTACTCTGCATTCACTTGCAATCTTCAATTGTGTGAGAAAATCAATTTTTGTGCATTTTTATGACCAAATTATGGTGGCTACAAATGTCTTGTCTACCATTACTACTCATTAACATAAAGAAAAATGACTCTAATGTCTATATATTTGATTTTAAATAGCAACCATTAATCTTCCTCTGAGATGGTGCGTTGAACGACTCAGATTGAGTCAACATGATTTGAATTTTTTTCACCATCATTCACTAATTCATCAACCAATGAAAACATGTCGACTGGAGGCCACATCATTATTTCTCATCGTCTCCACTCCTTCCTCCAAGCGGATGGAATAATCCATGTGTCATTTAATCATAGACCTCACATGTCTCTAGAAAATATTATTTTAATCTTGTGAGGTGAGCGATGAACGGTTGATATTTAGTCTCGACATTACATATCAACCATCAATATCAGAACCATTGAGCATCAGGTGTTGAAATGTAGACCGAGCCCCACCTCAGTGAGTACATGCATCAGGAAATCACAAATCACAACACCTTGAAAACTATTATTTTAACCTTGCAAGGTATGCGAGCAACGACTGGGATTTGATCTCTAGATCCGGCGGGTGGGATTTATGCACATGAAAATAAAGTTAGTCATAAGATGGGGAGCCGACTAGGTCAACAAGATTATGAACCTCAAGGAAAATAATCAGAATTAAACCCCTTTAATATAAAATAAATCTTCCTGACATAGGAAATTTTTTAAAACAATGATATAGCATTGGGCGACCGACAAACCTAGGAAAAATGGCCAATAAAGGTATGTTTCTGATGGCTTACGTTACAACTTAAGTAACCAGTGAGTGGGTGAAATAAATCAACAGGATTATTAAAATTCCCAAGGTTTAAGACTTACGAAAATTGAGAGAAAGGTTATAGAGCTAGAACCCTAAACCCTACCCTTGGGCACAGATGAAACAAATCATTATAGGGCATGGAACAAGCTCAAATTTTCAAAATTTTAGGAGCTCTACCAATGGCTCATGCTTGGGGATGCATAACTCTAGCGAGTATGGTGAGAATCCAGATCTCTTGGTGAAGTAGACCAACACAGAGAAACCCAAAAAACCAAGAGCTTGCCCGAACAAGGCAAGTAGATGCAACATAAAGCAAACAAACCAAACCTATATACACTAATTACAAGGATATACAATGTACATGGAAAATAACCAATTTCATGAGAAATAGGGCTTCAATAATTTTCCATGTACTAGTAGTTCTAGAACTTCACCTGTCAAGGACTACAAAAATTATGAGTCCTCCCCATGCATATTTGTAATCAAATATGGCCCAAGCCATAGAGGATCAAACTTCCCATGTTTTCCTTTGTCTTCCATCCTCACATTCCACATTAAGACCATGCAGCCAACTTTGAATTTCCTTTCAATGGCCTTTTTATCATGCAGGTGTTTGAATTGAAGTTGCAACCTCTCATTTATTTTATGAGCTTCTCTTCTAGTTTCGTCAAGCTCAATTAGCTCTTCCATTCTATGTTGCATATTAGCAAAAATGTCATCATGATATTCTTGAAAAAATTTGTACATTTTTATCAAGTTTTTATGAGGTATCTTTTCTTCCACCCCATATACCAAGTTAAATGGTGACTTCCCAATGACCTTTTTAACTGTAGTCCTATCTGCTCACAATGCAAGTTGCAGTTTTGAATCCCATGCCTTCTTGTTCTTCTTAATCATCCATTTGATGATCTTAATCAAACTCTTGTTACTGGATTCTTCTTGTCCATTCCCTTATGGGTGATAAGGAGATGAATAAGAAATAAATTTTCCATGTATATTACAAAAGTTGGTAAACTCTTTAGATTTGAAGCACATGGCATTGTTAGAAATAATTCTTTCTGGGACACCGAATCTAATCAATATATTATTCATTAAGAAATCAATTACCACTTTACTTGTTTCCTTTCTAGTAGGAATAGATTCTACCTAATTTTTAAAGTAATTTGTTGCAGCAAGGATCCAAGAGTGACCCCCACTTGAATTTTCTGACATCTCTCCAATAAAATCAATGCCCCATTGTTGAAAAGGGGCCTAGATTGATACTGGTCTAAGAGGAAGATTACCAATTTTTTTTAACTTACCAATGAATCTTTGGCAAGCATCAAATTTTTTAACAAACTTGTGAGCATCTTTGAACATATTTGGCCACCAGAAGCCTACTCTCATTAGTTTGTGAGCAGTTGTCTTGGCCATGTAGTGACCTCCACATGCTCCCTTATGCATTTCAATCAAAATGTTTTCTTCCTGATCTCCATCTACACATTTGAGTAACACACCCTTTGGGCTTCTCCACCAGAGTTCACCATCAATAATAATATATTTGATAGCCTACAACTTGAGAGTTCTCCTTTCATTGTTGGGAATGCCTTCAGGGAATTGCATAGTCTATAGGTACTCTACAATTATTCTATACCATCCATAGGTCTGCATGTAGCATATGGGTGCATCATTCTCATGTTCAACTTGATTGATCTAATTAGCTTCTAAATTTTTCTTGGCCATCAACTTAGCCAGGCCTTGACCTGTAACCAACTTTTTAATTTAGATGTCAGTATTGAACTCTTGGATCCTAATGATCCACCAACATCTTTGACCTGTGGTCTCCTATTGAGTGAAAATATCCTTGACTGCTACACTTGGAACATATGCTACAACAGTCGCTTCAGTTAGATATGGTCTAAAATTCTTAATAGCCTTTACCAGGGCATATGCTTTCTTTTCTGTCACATCATATTTAAGCTAGGTAGCCTACAAAGACTTGTTGAAGAATGCAATAGGCTGCTCAAAACCTTCATCATTCTTCTGCAACAATACCCTTGTCACTATATGAAATGAAGCAAAGGTAAATAGATGAAATGGCTTTGAATAATCAGGGGATTTGAGGATAGGCGCTTCTTTGATGGCATCCTTTATGGATTGAAAAGCTTTGGTAGGCTCTTCTGTCCATGCTACTTTTTCGCCTTTCTTCAACATTTTAGAAATAGGCCTAAAAATTTCAGCAAAATTAGTAACAAATCTTCTCACAAAGTTGATTTTCCCAAAGAAGGATTGGATTCCCTTCACATTTCTATGTAGTGAGATTTTGTATATTGCTATCACATGTTTAGGGTCAATCCTAACCCCATATTTTGAGACAATATTCCCTAATAAATTTCCTCCCTTAACTCCAAAAGTGCATGTCTTAGGGTTCAAAGAAATCCCATACTCCAAGGCTCTGAAAAATATTTTTTGCAAGTGAGAACAATGATCTTCCTTCTTGTTGTGAGCAATTAAGTCATCCTGATATATAGATAGGAAGAAGTCAATAAAATATACAAAGGCCACATCCATGGCTCTTTGAAATGTTGCACTAGCATTGATCATGCCAAATGACATTCTCACATACACATAGGTTCCCCATGGTATAGTGAATGCAATCTTGAACTATTCAGATTCTCTCACCATGACCTAATTATAACCTGAGAACCCATCCATAATTGAGAGTAGTTCACACCTTGTCACCTTTTGCAATATAGCCTCCATGTTAGGCAGAGGGTAATTGTCTTTCAAGGATGCTACATTTAGATTTTTGAAATCTACACAAAGCCTTACATCCCCATTCTTTATCCTAACTAGAACCTTTAAAAACCCATGAAGAGTGCCTTATAGGCTTAATAATCCTAGCATCTCTTAACTTTGTGAGTTCTTCTTGCCTTTTTGGCTGCAATGTGAGATTTATTGGCCTCTACTTTTTCCTAAAAGGTTTTGAATTAGGCTTCAAAGGTATCTCATGCTGAAATAGATCCTCCCTATAGGCCTTTAGGTCATTAAATGACCATGCAAACACATGTCTATACTTCCTTAGCAATCAACATGGTTCTGACATGAGTTTCATCTTCTTCCCTATGTACACCTTTTTGGGAGAATTCTTTGTTCCAAGATTTATTTCTTCCAAATCTTCCCTATGGGAAGATGCTTGCTTAACATTTAATTAAATCAGGGCCATCAAAGACCATCTCTAATGCTACCAGTCCTTTGGGAATCTTGTTGGTTTTCAATTGGATCACCTCATTCCCAAATAATGTTTCTTTTCCATCAACCTCCACCACTAATGAGCCAAAATCAATTTCTTGGCTTTCATATTGATCAATACAGTGTAAAAATTTCAAAATATCATTGTCATCATCAAATAATTTCCAATTGCAAATGTTGTAAGGCACTGTAGGCCAAGTTTTTACTTCTATTTTTGAAATTCCATCAAAGGTGACATCATCTAATCTAACAATAATATTAGCTAGAAAATCTTCCCTCACATTCATTCCCCTTTCTATCGAGTCTATGTTAAAAGCATCAAAGGCCTCAATAGTATCCCAAACTGCATTCCTATATTGATTAATCCTTTTATTTTTGGAAAAAAATTTGGATCTAACTTGGGAAACCACTAATTCAAAATCTCTCAACAATTTTAACATCTTAATACCATGCTTTGAAGCTAACTTCAAACCAAGCAACAAAGCCTCATATTCTGCCACATTATTTGTACAAGAAAATTTTAACAAGAGTACTTGAATGTTTTACCTTTTGGGGAGATGAGAATAACTCTTGCACCTGAGCCCTCCTTGGAACAAGCTCCATAAAAATACATGGTCCAAAGAGCAACTTCCTATGGTGCATCCAGGACCTCCGTATCAATCGGTGTAGGTTGGACTTCTTCTTGTTTCAATTCTTCCACTTAGAAAGTGTCTAAATCAGTATCTACAAGGTTTATTATCATTTTTTCTTTTGGATCATCTACATATTCAATCATGCGATGAAATATTAGTTCTCTAGCAATCTTAACATCCTTTTGGTCAATTAAAAAAGTGGCAAATGAAAAATCACACTGTATACATGCACCCATGGATGCACTCCATTTTCTTGACAATAACATCCCATAAGTTGTGGAATGTCCATGACTATGATACTCATAAACAAATCCTTCTCGGAGAAGGTTGCCAACTTGTATGTAATATTAATTACTCCTATAATAGGCACCTCTCTCGAGTCCATAAAATAACACTTCCCATAAGTGCTATCAACCTTCAAATCCATTTCTTCCATGATTTTTACTGGCATCACATTGTTTGAGGCCCCTGAATTGATCATGCAAATCCTAAGCAACTTCCCATCAATAATCAAGCTTAGAAAAAATAGATTGACTTGACTTGGGTTTTCAGTAATTATAGTTCCCAAATATATTTCAATATTTTCATTAATCACTAGTTCCACCTCAACATTCTTCTCTTGAATCTTGCTTGATTCAGGTTGACCAACCACCACTTTATCCTTACCGCCCATATCAACACTATTGATGAGAGTAACTATCTTATTCTTATTCTCATCAATTCTCATCATTTTTAGTAGTGGGACTATGACTTTAACCTCAAACAATACTTGGAACATATCTATAAGAGAATAATTTGGTAACTCAGGGAGTATCAATTCCTTAGAAGTTACCTTGTCATCTTGTGTTTCAAACTTTTTAGCACTTGGCTTCAGATCCTTGGCGTTCACAGTCTGAGAAACCACTTCACCATCAACCTTAGCTTTACTACCCTTCTTAGCCCAAATTCTCATCTCCTTACCTTCTTTAAGTTTTGTCTCTTCTTTCTTAATTTCTGTCTTAGTCCCTTTATTTTTTGCATTATTATCCTTGATAAACATGCTACCAGGGTTACCCTGATTACCATTTACAATCCAATTTATTAAATGAAGATTTCTTCTTGATTGAGCAACCGATGCAATTTTGAAAATTTCAATATCTTTATTTGAAGGTCTTCTCAAAGAAATATTTTCTAACTCAAGGGTGTAAATAGTGTAGTCATTCTCTCTTTCTTCATCTGAAAATACTTGTTGATGGTAAGAACTCACCTCCTACCTTTGAACATCCACATCACTTCTATTAGGCTCATCATCAGAGGAGTATTCATCACAAGCAAAATCTGATTTGGTCATAAGAACATTCACAATTTCATCATGATCATGAGGACAATCATAACCTCCTTGATCATCTGGTGACTCTTCTACTAATCTTACAATAGCACACTAGTGTGAAGAGTGAGGCATTTGACATACTCCACACCATAGAAAATATTTAGGAACATTTATGGAATGCTTTTGCAAAGGATCAGGTGTGCTTTGAACATTTTTTGATTATTGTTAACTACTTCCCATTATGCCAATTAGTATGGTAAGGGTAGTCCTGAAATATTGGTGGCCTTTTATTTCTTTGGAATTGTTGCTTATCATTCTTTTCCACCTTCTACAATAGACTAAGAACTTGATCCAACTTCTCATCAAGGGCTGCAAATTTACTAGCCTTTTCATTTTGAGCTCTTGGATTCTTCAAGAGTTTAGGATCATCTCTCCTTCCCACTTTATTTGATGCTCTCCTATTGTTTTCTATATAGACTACCATTTTGTAGGCTTCTCTTAGGTTCTATGGATTCTTATCTCTGAGCAAGTAACACATTTTTGAATCATATGTATTGTAGTATACCACTAGAAATGCATTTTCATTGGGCCTCAAATAACCAGGGACTTTATACATAGCCTTTTGGAACCTTGCATTGAATTCAGTTGCCATTTCATTATGTCCCTTTGTGATATTGTTGAAATCATTTAACCCAAACCTAGGATCGGTTTGGTCTCCATACTTTTCTCTAAAGATTCGATAGAAAGCATCCTTGGAAACATTGCTTGCATCAAATTTTTTTTTGTACCAATCCGTATCATCTTCAGTTAAGTATTGCATAAAATATTTCATAGCAGCTTCATCGTCCCACAACTTAAAATCTTCCACAAAACTCTGAAATGATTTCAAATGATCTTCAAAATTGAGAGCATTATTACTAGTAAATTTGGGTAGATGTTTTCTTGCATTGTCTGGGACAAGATTTGGGTACCTCAGGATGTTCTCAAAACATAGTTTCCTATATCTATCAGTATGCAATAATCTTCTTCGAAAGGGTCTCTCTTCCTCATTTTGATTGTCATGAGTCCTCCTTTCATAATTTTTTTTGGGCCTCCTTGGTTGGGAATGATACTGATCATGCTGCTGGATTCTCCTAGCCTTATTCTCTAGTTGTAAAGATGAATTGGAAGGATTAGAATTGGATGAAGGGCTTTCATTCACATGGGGATTTGAAGATGGTGTATAGGTGGTGCAGGGGCACCGGGGTTTTCATGCCTCGAGAGGGGTAAAAAAGTGAAATTTTGTTGTGCTTGAGTCAATTTCATGTAATAAAGTCTTATAAGACCATTTAATAGGTGTTTGGGTCAGTTTGAGTCATTATAGGGTGAGTTAGTATGTAGTTGCAAAATATTGTCAAGTTGCCAAAATGTTGTCATAACAACTTTTGAATTTTTTTGGTGTCACATGGAATATGAATAGTTGTAACCTAAAAATTTATTTGTAACCAGTTGGAATATGGTTGGAAATTCCTTAAAATGCCTTGTATCATCGACCATAAGGTTGGATTGTTGACATTTGAAGTTTTAAGCAATGAAAACCCTATTTTCTACAATTTTATGAATGTTCTTTGCTGCTACAAGGAGTTGTATGGATTGATAGTGAGCTATATAGTATAAAATTTATTTGAAGCATGTAAAGGGAACTCTGAAATTCATTTTGGTTTTTGTGTGATCAATTTTTTATGGAGTTTGTGAAAAGATATTAGCATTTTAGTGAAACCGGTTAGAAACCATACCCAAGGTTCCTAGTGGACTTGTAAATTGCATTTCTTACCATTCCCATGGTAGAAATTCCTAAAAATTGGTGGAATGGATTATAATTGTATATATTCTCATTCCTCAAAATTTTAGGCTCCAGGGTTTTGGTGATGCCCTAGGTTTGATATTTTCATGTTTTAAGCCTAGTTGCAAACAAGACAGTCAATTTTTGAACCTATTATTTCAAAGTAACACCATCTGGTTTTAGGATATGTTTAAGAATGTCCAAAAGGGTATTCCAAATAGGTCTTAAATTTTTAATATTAGGTTTAAAATGAAATTTATAACCAAAAAATCCAAATTGTTGCCCCCATGTTTTAAGCTTTAAAAACAAGTTGTCAAGAATGAACAAGAATGCCCATTTTCACCATTTGTATGGAAACCCTAGTTGTGTTGTGTTATTTTTTTTTTGAGTGAGGCACCCCCTTCTCTGCATCAATGGGCTTGAGGGGTCTAGGTGTTAAGAACAACAACCTTTATGGTAGACTCTAGGAAACCTAGTTTCTGCTTCATTTCAGTGTTCACAACTAGCAGTTCCATCTCTTGCACTTTCTTAGGTAACTCCTTATTTTATTTTATTAGTTTATAAACTAATGAGATAGACTCATTCTATGATTTTTCCTTCTTAAAATAACCTCCTTCATTTATTTTTACTCCACCCATGGGATTCTTTCCTTTATCAACATTCTAGGAAGCATGATTTGTATTACTAAGAGAAGGGTTAACTGGGATGGAAGCCTTCACAGTAGGGTTGGTCCATGAATTTACACAAGAATTATCAATAGAGGGAACTATAGGATCCCTTGTTACAATCTTTTGACAATTGGACCAGTTGTTTGGGAAGATTTAGTTTCTAACCTATCTAGTTCCTCCATTTGCTCAACTTTTCTTCGTAACATATCTCTCTCAATCATGTATTCTCTTATCATCTTTTATTTCTCTTCATCATTTTTCTTTCTATTTTCATCACATTTAAAGGCTCTTTCTCTAAGCTATTGTATATCATTAAAAACTTCTTCCTCCTTTGGTAAAGTGGTATCAACATTAGACACTACTACAATTTTAGCATGGCTAGGAACATTGTTACAGGCATTTTCATCAAATCCAATTAATAGATCTAGAGGAAGGGGAGTATGTGTGTTAGATGATGGGGTTAGATATCCTTCAGCTCTAGCATAGCTAGCATTTACATTATCTCATTGTATTATATTTCTCTCCCTCCTCTCCATGGCTCTTAAGCCTTGATCTGAGGGTTGCTCATTCACAACAGACTTCATTGTAACTTCTCTCTTAGGAGAAGTGCTATCACTGAAATCTAACAAGTTTATTTCACATTCAAGACTAGAACTATAATGAATCTCACATTCAAGAGTTGGGTAGGGAGTAAAATTACTTGTTCCTACATCCTTTTCTTTTACCCATTTTCTATGAGTGTTCTTGGGAAATTTTCCTTCCAGTTTCTACTCTGGATGCTTCTTCATGTGGCCACGAGTTCCTCACATTTGTGCTTGAATATTCTTCACCTTTGTGAACCTTTTCAATTTATTTCTATTCTTCTTAACCTCTTTGATATATTCATATACCAACACACACTAGTGCAGAGATTTCAGAGTCGCCACCCAAATTGCTTGGGACAAAATTGTAGCAATTGTGTTACAATTTATGAAAATTTCACAAGATCCTTGGAAACTCAAACAAGCTTTGAAAAATGTGAAATGATTTTTAAATGAACTATAAGCACAATCCTTTTAATACACAAAACAATGGGAAACTTAACACAGACTTTGGTGGGACACTTGGCAAAGACTCGAGCAATGGTTAGCATAAAATTCAAATAGATCGAATCTATAGATAAAAATCACCATATATTATAGTGATATTTGATAAGGCACTCTAGAGAACAAATATTTACCAAACTTACATCCCAACAAAGTCTCTAATTTGTTAGTTTTTTCTAAAGAACCAATTAGATCTCACCAAGTACCTATGAGCTTGCCAAACTCAATTCTCAAATACTTGAGAGATAATTGTCCAATGAATGAGATGAAGCTATAATGATTCTTCTCCTACACTTTGGGCTCTACAAGACTTGAGAAGGTGATCCCATAATGTATATCCTACAATTCTTCTAAACAATTATCTCACACATTGTACAACAAAGCAGATATATTCTCATCAGAGGCTAAATAGATGAAATCCTTCAAGAAATTGGCAATTCCTTAAAAGAATTAAACACCTAAAGCTGATAATATCATACAACACTGACCACAACAAAAGGTAAATGAATTAAAGAGTATTTATGAATGTTTTTCTCAAATTGGAAACCAAAACCATGAGAAATGCATACAATACTTAAGATCAGTGCCATATCTCCGGGCCAGGAGTCAAAAAAAAGAAAATTGAACTGTAAGGTAAATTTAATCTTAAACATACATGATCTACATGAGATATCCTTGAAATTCACATATTAATACTCAGAATTTACCACTAATTATCAGATCCACTACATAAGTATTCAAATTCAAATTAAAACATACATCAAAGCACAATGACAATGAAGATTAATGAAATGATCCTTGATCATATTCTCATTAATAATTCAGATACAATGTATACTTGGAGAGATGATAAACTCAAAGGATTTGCATTATTGTTCAGATATGTTCAAAATCCATACAATTGACAAAATTCACTTGCTGAGACTCAAAACTTAAGATACAAACTTCAAATATATTCTCTCTGTGTTCACAATTTGCATAATTCAGATCTAGAACTCAACAAGAGACCCATACCAATGGCATTCAATTTCATTTTATGAGAACAAGGGAGAAAAATAAGCTTCTGGCCAAAATTACACGTCACATTTTAATTAGACCGCTACAAAAAAAATTCCCTTTGCGGTTATATTTACACTTTCAATTGGAGGGAATATACATGAGACAAAGATTATTCATTCGCTAAAGAAAATAGAAACACCTTCCAAAAGGAATTTTGTTGGAAAAGAATAACCTTCTAACCATTGTAGCATAATCATTCCATCGAGCAAAATGAAATAAATGTGTAAAGATGGAAAAGGTGAAAAAACATCCAAGTTAGCATCAACATCAATCCAAGTCATCACTAGTCAACACCTATTTGTTATACCTTGAATCAGGAGAAACATATCTTTATGCATTGTAATTTCTAAGGCTAGACTTGTACTATACTTGACCAATTATATGTATTCTCCATCCCTGTATTCACAAATCCAATTCATCAATAAATATTCTCTTCCACTACTCATATTCTGCATTAGATGGCCAATTTAAATCAATGATTTCATCCATCTTCTTCCTATATGGAAAGTACTTTGTCATTACTAAATTGGATTCCTTATCGAAGTCCTCTAGAAAGTTGATGATGAAAGACAATTTCTCCAAAGCATCTTTCAGTATATCAATATCAACCTTCTCACAAATAAGAGTTGCTTGAGAAACAATTGTAGTGTCCACCTAGTTCTTCCACATTTGCAGGGGTTTTACCTCATCATAGTTATGCTGAATATTAGGCAACAATGTCAAATTTTCCTCATCAAACTTGGCCTTCAATTCTCTTATTTTCTATTCTAATGGGGAAACATACCCTTGAAACTTTTTTCCTTAACCTCACTAACAAATTTATAAGTTCAGACCACCCTTGGATATCTATCCTCCTGTTTCCTATCCCCAATTGCCATGAATATCAAATTCTCTGCCCTAGGAATCCATTTATCTAGGATTGGGGTAGCCAATTCCTTATCCCTCTGAGATAACTTTATCGCTTGCAGCATCAAAGAATAATTTGCATGAACACTATTTAATTTACCTTGAATCTTTTTATTCAGATGCTTCCAAATAGTATGAACAATCATTGAATTGTTTTCATACATTTTGTCCTACACTTGTTCAAGCAATTTCTTGTACAAATCAATTTGTAGAAGTAGTTTCTCCCTCATAGGCTCATTAGATGGAGCTGCACTTGATGTGCTTGGATCCTCTATTGCAAGCAACTCTTGTCCCATATTGTAAGGCACAATTGAAAATAATTGCTTAGGTGGAGGAGGAGGAGGAGACTGAGGATGAGTCATAGGAGAAGTGGGAGAAACATTACTCAAGCTAGCTGGTCCTTAAGACCTTAATATTTCCCTTTGTTGTTTCCATAATGCTAGCTCTGTTTCAAGTTTAGTAGCCTTTTGCTGACTCTTATTATATTCAACAATAAGCTCATTATACTTACTTCTATGCATGTCTCTATATTTAGTAAGGCTCTCAACTATTGATTTTTTGAGCTTGGCAATGTTTATGGTAATGTCAGCTACTTCTAATGTTGGAGTATCAGAAACTCTTTTTTTAATTAGTGGTCCATTGAAGTCAGTTGGTTCTGCAACTCTAGGCTTCCTAGAACCAAGAGACAATGACCATATAGCCAAAGAATCCCACTCTTGACTAAAACATGACCTTGAAGTGCCAATTTGGTTTCTTCTTTAGTTTGGAATAGAGGCTTTTCAGCTCTCCTTACAGTGTCAAGTACAACTGCATTGGTTTATCCCATTCAGGAAATAGTAAAACACCAGTCTTTTGCACAAGTTCCAATCCTTCCTTAGTTGTGATACTTTGAAATTGTTTCTTCATTTCTTTCCTCACATTAGCTTGGAAAATTATTTTAGGTGATTCAGGATGTAATCTTCTCTCATAGGAAACCTTCTCTGCATACTCTGAAGCTTTTTCTCTCCATACAAAATCTCTAAATGTTGTTGTTTCAATAAACGAGTCATCCTCCATGAATTCCATGAAAGCATCTTGTCTTAGGTCATCAATATTGCTCAAGCCACTTAGTTCTACCTTTCCTAACCTTAGGCTACTTCCTTCAGAGCTTGATGTGACTTCCCTTGGGGGAGAAGGCATCCCCTACTGCATATCTTTAGGCGTTATCAAAATTCCATCTTCATCAGTATCAAGTTAATGAACTACCCCTCTCACCTCAACCATTTGTATTTTAATTGGTGACTGCTCTAATGGAGGAAAACTTCTTGGAAGAGAATCAACATCAACTATAATAGGTGAAGGCTATCTAGGAACTAATCTCTTAAGAGAAGTTATCCTTGATCCTTCTGATGTGGTAGGGGTTAGCAAAATTTGTAGTTTCTTTACTTTCTCCTTCCTCCAAGAATTAATTATAACTATTGGCTTTAGCTGGTATGATGGTCTTTCCTCAAATAATGTTGTGGGATCTTGTTCAATTACCTTTGATTTCCCTTTATCTGTCACTACACGTTCTACCATCAAGATACCCACTATGTTCTCAAAGTTATCAAGAACATACATAATTCTATTCAATTTTCCCTTAATGTTGGGAATTGGGTCATAATTGGGGTTTGTCTTTCTAGCTTGCTCCATCATTTTATTGAAAGCAAGATACTTTTCTTTCCTTTCAAATTTCTCTTGAATTCCATGATGTTCCTGATAACATATTTAGGGTAGTAGAAGTTATGAATAAATGTACCTAGTTAAATTCTTTCCTTTACTATAGCAATGCAACCCTCAGGATCATGATTTCTAGGGCACACTATTCTCAATTTGTAGGGCCCAAAGATCTTATGAAAGGCCTTTCATCATCCCTTAACCATCACAAAATCTACAAATGTTGTCCACACATGGAAGAATGAACCCTTTTTTTTAAGTTCTAGCAGATGTACCATTTATGCACTTCCTAGTTGTCTCATTATTTCTATAAATCCAATCCTCAACGACACACTTCTTGGTAGCACAAAAGGATAGATGTTGTCCCATATACCTTGAATTTAGTTGTATCTAAATACATGATGATGTCTCCCCAATTATGAGTTATCTTCAATTCTGGCCTCCTCTCAATGGGCCTTAAGAAATCATGAATATATTTTGGGATCCTTGGTGGATCAAAAATTAGGGATCTCCTCAATTTGGAGAAAAAAACATTGTGGAAGATCACATAATCAGATTTTTGGTTATCCTTGTCTAGAATCTGGGTCCAACACTAGACAGGTAGCTCAAGACCACCCTCTGTCTTCTTCAATGACATATCTTTGCCAAAGTGCTTCTCTCCCTTATATAAAAAAATGTGCATCAAAAGGGAGTACCACCAGAATTTGACCCAATTATTTCCTTCCCTAAGAGAAATTAGGCCCTTATGCATATGCTCTGCCAAATAGGTAGTATAATCATAAATTACATTGAAAGTTGCATGCTGAATGTTTGTTTCCATGTACATGTATTCCCATGGTATGGTGTTTGGTGGATCAAAGCTAATAATTTGGAACAAGGAGTAGATAGTTTTCTTAAAATAGTTGGAAAATTACATCATAGGAAAAAGGTTTTTTCTCATCTTTGCCAATCTTTATTTGTTTTGTATTCTTTCCATATTCTGTTATGGCATTGTGCATTGGAAACATTGTGGTTCTGAACAAAACCTTGGTATTATCATATTCCTTCCTAAGGGAAGCAAGGTCAATAGGGACCATATCTTGATTCCACTCATGCAATTTAAAGATTTCTACAATCTCTTCCCTGGTGATCTTAACCATCCCAACACCATCAAATGCCATAACTATTCTAGAAATAGGGTCATACCTTGTTACAATGTCCCTCAACAATTCTACACCCATATACACATTTGGGACCACTAGTTTCCCCATGTCTAATCTCCAAGTGTTATAGGTAGGGACTACATAGTTCTTGTTTCCAAACCAGTTCTTGAACATTTTCCATCTAGTGAAAGGAAATTCAACATCCTTGATACAACGTTGTTTATCCAGTAACCCTTCATGAATCCTAGGGCCATAGTATATTACTACTCCTTCAGCCCTCTTGTTAGTCGAGGGTTTGAGTTGATCGAAAATATCCTGAGAGAGTGGCCTAGTTGTGGTTTCAAAACTAGACCCTTGTGTTTTGGGTGCCATGGATAACTAGGTAGGTTCAAAATAAACTAGGGTTTTGATACAAAGAGGCTTAAAACCTAGTTCTTTCAACTAATAGCCTAGGGTAGAATTGGAAGTTGCAAATTTGAACAAGTTCAACAAAAAACTACTATTTATGCACAATTTTAAAACACAATAAAACAATTAAAACATGCAGGCCAATCCAATTGGAAGAAAAATAGTCAAAACTAGCCCTAATTTAAGATTGTTTAAGTAAAGCACAGGATATAGATTTATTTGTACTTGCAACCTTTTGCATTTGTATGAAATCCTAATTTGTTCATGTTGTAATCTAAAAAAACTTTGATTTGTCTCCCAAGTGCTCTGTATTCACTTGCAATCTTCAATTGTGTGAGAAATTAATTTTTGTGTGTCTTTATGACCAAATTATGGTGGTTGTGGATGTATTGTTTTCCATTAGTACTCAATCGCACAAAGAAAAATGACTCTAATATCTTTGTTTTTCATTTTAAATAGTAGCCATTGATCTTCCTCAAAGATTGTGCATTGAATGACTTAGATTGAGTCAACATGATTTGAATTTCTATCACCATCGATCACTAATTTATCAGCCAATGAAAAAATGATGACTGGAGGCCCCATCATTCCTTCCCATGGGCTCCACTCCTTCCTCCAAGTAGATGGAACAATCCACATGTTGTTCAATCGTAGACCTCACAAGTCTTCGAAAAAAATTATTTTAATCTTGCAAGGTGAGCGATGAACAGTTCAGATTTAGTTTCAACATTGCATATCAACCACCGATCTCAGAACCATTGAGCGTTATATGTTTGAATGTATACTAGGCCCCACTTATATGAGTACACGCGTCAAGAAATCATAGATCTCACAGCATCTTGAAAACCATTATTTTAATCCTATGAGGTATGCGAGCAATGGCTGGCATTTGATCTCTAGATTTGATGAACGGGATTTCTACACATGCAAATAAAGTTAGTCATAAGATGGGGACCTGACTAGGTCAATGAGATTATGAACCTCAATGTGAATACTTAGAATTAAACCCCTTTAATATAAAACAATTCCACTCGACATAGGAATTTTTTTAAAACAATGATATAGCGTTGGGCAACCAACAAACCTAGGAAAATGGGTCGGTAAAGGTATGTTTCTGATGGCTTAAGTTGCAACTTAAGTAATCGGCGATTGGGTGAAATAGGTCAATGAGGATTAAAATTCCCAAGGTTTAAGACTTAAGAAAATTATGAGAAAGGTTATAGAGCTAAAACCCTAAACCCTACCCTTGGGCACTGATGCAACAGATCATTATAGGGCACAAAACAAGCTCAAATTTTCAAAATTTTAGGAGCTATCCCACAGCCCTCATATAACAAATATCAAGTCAAGTACCTATCCTCTGTACTACCATAGGTCAATCTGGTGATTGTCTATCTAGAGGGTATCTACACCAAGAGTGTCATAAATTGCATCTAGCTTAGTGTCAACATTGTAAATAATCCTCTCCCCATGAATCAAAACTCGTAAGATGTGCCACATTTCATCCAATGTGATGGTCCCCTCACCTGTGGGAAGATGGAAAGAAGAGGTCTCACTGTGCCAATGCTCTAGTAACATTTTCATCATAGCTAAGTGTGTCTGGATCTCCAACATATGAGCAAAAAACCCTAATATGATAGCTCTGAGAAATAAGTTCTCATCAACACCAAAATGTCAAATTTAAGATAAAATGTGGGGTCTACGCTCCCAAGACATGAGCGAGAAAATGGTCTCCTCCACAAAGAAAGAACACAATATCAAAATTGCTAAAAAATGACAAAATTTTAAGTTTAAAACCCTGAATTTACAAGTGCACTAGATTGTCAATTTGCAAGTGTGTTGCCTTTTGATAAGTGTGACACTATATTCAAATGCATCATGGCATTCAAGTGCGCCACTAAGACATAATACCTATTGTGTGGGAATTTTATAAGTGTGCAACTAACCCACAAATGTGTCGCTAGGGAAAAATAGCCTATTGCTCAGGCCTTTTACAAATGAGTGGTTGACCTACAATTACGCTTTTGAACCTAAATGGACTATTTTGTCACCATTTTTTAAGTGTGTTGCATCAACACAATTGCATTGCAGACCAAAACAAAGGTGCCACTATATAGTGACACACTTGTTTGACCTAATTAAACTCAAATTTAAATGCATAAAAAAGTGTGAACAAGAAAAGTTTTGAAGTGTGTACCGAGGGTTCTACGTCGGTGGGTTGTTGGAACTCTTAGAATTTGTCTACAAGTTGTTGGGGGAGTTGAGGGTCAACCATAGTATCAATAGGTCAGAGCAAAATATCAACAAATATCCAAAGAAAAGTTTGCAAATGAATTAAAAATGACCCCTAAGCTCCTATTTAAGCCTAAAAATTAGGGTTTTTGACCTAATTGAAGGGGGAAATGTGGGGTTTTAATCTTTTAATTCATTTTTGAGCTATGAAGGCTTTTTGAAGGATTTTTTAGTGTCCTAGGCCTAGTTTTTCATGTTTTTCACAATTGAATTTACTTAATGTTTTTGTTGCGATCTC
Source organism: Sequoia sempervirens (assembly GCA_007258455.2). Taxonomy (NCBI): domain Eukaryota; kingdom Viridiplantae; phylum Streptophyta; class Pinopsida; order Cupressales; family Cupressaceae; genus Sequoia; species Sequoia sempervirens. The sequence continues at coordinate 61,759 of VDFB02324174.1, forward strand.
GACCTAAAAATATATTTTTTCGCTCGATCTCTCAAGGGGGTAGTAGACCAGCATAAATTCCCTCTGTTGGGGAAACAGTGGGGCATCTGAAATCCAAAAAATCATGAATTTTTAAATTTTTGATTTGAGCAATAGTGTCAATCTAAAAAGCATCAATCTTTGAACCAATGGAACAAGTACCTCGCTTCAAAGAGGGGAAAAACGTAGACATTTAAAATTTTTCTAATTGATATCATGAATCCGAACTGATTACTAAAACCATTTTCATCTTGATTCGACCCCTTCCCACTATTTAATTAAATAATAATAATTGTTTAATTAATGGTATCATTTTATTCTATTAATCAAATAATATACATTTTTAGGTTAATTCACCCCTTCCATACTAATTTTTCATCCTATTTAATTAAATTCCCTAAGTCCTCATTTTATTAAATAATATGAATTATTTAATTAAATGTCATTAATTCCCCTTTTTAATTAAATGATCAAATTGTTTATGACTAATTTGTTTCATCCCTCTAATTTCTCCCTCTTGCAAAGGAATATTTCTATACAGTATTCCTCCAATTCAAATTCAAACTATTTCCCTCTTAAATGGAAATATCTTGCACATTCCTCCTAAATTTTAGGATTTGTTTTTCTTCAAATCAATTTCAACCATTGATTAATTTGATCAATCTATGTCAACTTTCAATCTCCTCCATGGATTGAATTTTTGATCCATGCCAATTTCTCTCCTCAATTTGCATCCATTGATTAAGTAAAATGATCTTGGCCATTGATTCACTTAACTTTCCTATAAATAACCTTCCTTTCTTGAGCAATTCATCCACATTCATTGAAATCACCCTCATTATAGTCATTTTCTAGAGCAATCCTTATGAGAACTTAATCCATTTTCATCTAGTTTTGCAACTTAGCATTCAATTTCCATCAATTCTCCATTGGAGCATCCATCAAGAGCTTGTTTCAACTATGGGGTTGGGAAAGTGATGACATTCCACATCAATTCATAACCAATCCCCCAATGGGATGAGGTTTGATGCATTAATTAGGTTTCCTTTGCAAGCATTTCATTGATATTTGATGTTTTAATGGTTTCCTAGCTTAATATTTCAAGAATTTCATTAGGATCATGGCTTAATTGACTAAATATTTTGTTTAATTGTGTAATTAAATCATGTTTATCTTATTTCATGATCATTTTCACACTTCTATACTAAAAACAAGAAAATGTGATGAAATTGTCAAATAATGATCGATATTTTATCAACACCATGAAATGTGTGTTTATATGTTGGATAACACACATAGTTTAGGGTAAAATAGAGTATGTGAGTCCAAAATCATGGGATCCACATGTAGTTTTACCATTTTTTAGAATTTTTATTCTCAAAAAAAGTGAGTGCACTAATTAAAGATGGTATATATGAGCATGCTATAACACAATCATGCTTATATTTTCTTTAGGTATTCCAATATATATATGTTATATATATAGAGAGGGGGGGGGGAATATGTAGGGATAGAGAGGGAGAGAGTAAGATAAAGGTAGATATGAAGATAGAGGGGGAGAGAAAGAGGGAGACAAATAAATGCAGAGATAAAGAGAGGTGTATGGAGATATAAATTTAGAAAGATATAGGGAGGTAGGAATAAGGAGAGAGGGAGATATATAGTAAGAGATAAAGAGATATATAGGGAGAGGGAGAGATAGAGAGATATAGAGGGTGATATAGAGTGGTATTGAGATATAGATATAAGGAGAGAGGGGGAGAGAGGGAGAGGACATATAAATATAGAGATATATAGAGAGGGAGAGGGAGAGAGATAAAAGTAGAGGGGGAAGTAGAGAAAGGCAGAGATAGGATAAGTAGGAGAGAGAGAGGAAATAGGATAGACAATGGGGTATTATGAGATAGAGATAAAGAGAGGAAGAGATAAGGATAGAGGGGAGGATGCATCCTACTAGCTATATCTCTAGCTCTTCCTCTCTTCATCTCCTTTTACCTCTATATTTCATTCTTTTTTCTAAATATTCCTCTTTGTCTTTCCCTCCCTCTTGGTTTTATTTTTTCTTCACACAAATGTGAGAACATTATAACACAATATTATTATAATATGATTATGTTATAATTATAGTGCATTATAATGCTAGGACATTATAACATGAGCATGCTATAATGATCTCATATTTGTAGTTACATTGAGTATTACCAACCCTTAGGGTTGGACTTACATGTCAATATTCAAAGGCATGTTTTTTTGTAAATTATAAAAAGTGACCGAATCTCAAGTATTTTTCAATAATTAACTAAAAAAATACCACAATAATTTAAATCTCTCTTACCTTTCTAACCATATATTTTTTCTATATTTTAAATGTGTTAAGGTTTTGATATTTAATTTCTTTTTTCAATGTCTTTTTTTTTAAAACCTATGCTTATTAATTTTGGCTCATTTTTATTTGTTCATTGAAATTTTAAATAAACTAAAATTTTAAGTTATAGAATTTATTCTATACACATTCATTCTTATTATTTTTTATTAGTTTGTAAAAAAAAAGGGGGGGAGCACAATCAATTTTTATTTTTTAAGATGTGTCTACTTTGAAAATTAGTAAAAAATCATATATTCATTAAAAAATTAGTAGAAAAATAGGCATAAAATATGTGGTGTTAGCTAATTTTTCACAAAAGAAAATTTTGAAATACTAAAAAAAGGAAAATTATAGGGGGAGCACACCGGATGCTATGTTATACTTTTCTTAAAAAAATAGGAGCACTTTGTCTGTTGCACCTATTTAAACCCCTTAATCTCCACACTTTTAAAAAATGGTAGTTTAGAAAGTAGATTTAGAGCACTACAAATCTTGTTCTTGTCCCCTCTTTAAATTTTAAGAGTAACTATCTTCAATTTCTTATCCAATATCTAATTTTTTTATTTTAGAAAAAAATGTGGCCACTTAAGACCCTCTTTTGTTCCCCTATTTCCATGTACTTACCAAAAAATTATCATGAAAGATAAAATGAGAGGTCATATTTTAAAATAGTGGAAGATGAAGGTGCCCATTTATTCTACATAGCACTACGTAAACCATGGTAACAAAGATAAGGTACTCCCCAAGATCCTTTATCTTACAATGTTTCATTTATAGGTTCCTTTTCAAACAATCCTAATTGGTATAATGTACCTTGGAATAATATTCCCCTCCAACTCTAGTTAAACCTATTACCATTTGGAAGGACACCCTAATAAGTGGTATAAAAATAACAACCATACCAATCACAAGTCCACAACCAGTAGTGGAAACCACCCCAAAATGCATGGCAACAACAATAGAGGGGAAATCAACCTTGGGATAATTAAAGCATTGGATTTTACAACAATCTTTACTCAAAAAACAACTATTGTGCCAAATACTATTTCCTTTTCTATTACCCCATCAAGATTAACGCAATTGCTAGTGCAATATGTACCTATTCCTAATAACAATAATGTGCAATAGGACTACATTATTGAGACCATTCAATACCTTTCTTATGCACTCAAGGTAAGTGATATCGATCTCCACTTAGGTAAAATGATTCTTGGACCAACCTTTTCAATTATCATGGAACTCCTGATAGATTAACCTTCTAGTGATGCTATTCCATAGATTAATTACTAGGAAAAGAACCCTTATAAAGACCCAAACCAAGTAGAAATCATGAACAAAGAACCACCATTCCTAGAAATATTAAACATGAAAAATCATGAAACTTACCATGAATTTAATTTCCATTTTTAGGACATTAAAGATGTACCAATATATACCAACTATTAGGGAACTATGTTTTAAAAGTATAGGAAGAATGAATTAGGGTCCAAAAACTATTTAATTTATTGGAAAACTTGTAGACATTATTCTAGGAAACATATTTGTCCAACAAAATAAAAACCCTAGTAACCAAATTATTGATATGCACATTAATGACACCCTTATAATTTTTTTTAATTTATCTAGGTGCTTCCATAAATGTAATTTTTGCAAGTATGAGCAAATGGTGTTTTCATTGATTTTGATGAAGGGAACTCCCATTAATTATGAAATATAAACAAACTCACAGATAAAGAACAACTAGATGCAAGAAGAGAACAAATATTTCCTTTTATTACTGGAGGAGATTACAAACTACATGCCATCTTATGGGCTTCTTACATGCATCAACAAATTGCAGATCTAAAATCACACTTTGTTCTTCAATGTATGTTCTTCTAACACTCCAACCCATCTCTCATACACAATATTTCCATTCTTGTTTTATATCTTTATCAAACTCTCCAGGTTAGCCTTACTCCTAGTGTCGTAGTTTCCATCATTGTCCAATCAGCAATCAAAGTCTCCAAATTGTTACAACATAATTAGTAGTCCCCATGAGCTGGCCAATGAGATTTTATTTCACAACAATGATGTGAAATACACAATATCACTCCACCACATGTTGTGATCTAACTCATCAACTCATCATTCAATCACTTTCCTGCCATCGTCTCCTTATCGTTGTATCATTGCAATCATCTCAAGAGCCCTGGAAATGAAGGTCGATCACACCAATCAACTTGCTATCACAATATGAGTCCACCCTATCACCATGCAATTCACAACCATTGGTCAACACACGTTATCCAACCTTCCATTGCCCCATCACTGAGACTCACTCTCTCATCCTGTCGATACATCCTAGTCCTTTTGATGTCATTTGTTAACTTCTCTTAGAATGTAGGCTTGTTGGAGGGACTCGCATTAGACTCCTACTGATACACAAGTTTCCCACTGAAGATGACCATGAGTCCATCAGGGAGACCAAAGTTAGCATCCTGTTGATGAATCTCACTCCTACTGATGATATACGTATTGCCAACCAAGGATATTGGCCCATCGCTGGAACACCGGATGTTGTCCTACCAATAGGTAGTCTTCTTGCCGATGTAACTCCACACATTATTCACTCACTATTGTCATCGGTATGTCATTGGGACTTGTAGGAAAGTCATGCCGAAATGTCAAGGTTCCACCAATAGAACATGTTAGCCCTTATTTTGTCAAACGAACATAGAATGATGATGCAGGATTGCTCTTTTCCCTAGATGCTCCTACATTAGACACCCGAGGTAGATTTGAAAAGTGACTGTCACTTCTCGAGAGTT
>VDFB02324174.1:67051-100028 GCA_007258455.2 Sequoia sempervirens
CTCTCCTCATTTGATCATCCACAATCCAAGCAAAGTTACCATGCTCAAATATCTCTTGAGCTTCACCATTATCATTGAATCATAGCTAGGTTATTGTAGATTTGGCTTGGAGTTCATCATTCATCATCAAAAGTGGATCATATTTCTTCGTCAAGTCTACATTCAAAGCTTGCAATCATAGGAATTGGGAAAGGGCCAAATTTCCACATCAAATTGGCACCAATTCCCCCATGGGAACAAGAGTTTGCTATTTAAATTAGGATTTCATCTTTGGTTTATCATTTTATTGTGTTTTTGCATATTTTCATTCCTAGTTTGAATTGTAAATGGATTCTATGGGGAATCCTTGTTTATGCTTGCAATATCTAACTTAGGGTGTTTATTCTCTTTGTTTTGCAAGTACATGGGTGGGGTTCGGGTAGCATAATCATAAACTACATTGAAAGTTGCGTGTTGAATGTTTGCTGCCATGTACATGTATTCCGTGGTATGGTGTTTGGTGGATCGAAGCCAATAATCTGGAACAAGGAGTAGATAGTCTTCTTGAAATAGTTGGAAAATTACATCATAGGAAAAAGGTTTTTTCTCATCTCTACTAATCTTTATCTATTTTGTATTCTTTCCATATTCTATTATGGCATTGTGCATTGGCAACATTGTGGTTCTAAACAAAACCTTGGTATTATCATATTCCATCCTAAGGGAAGCAAGGTCAATAGGGACCATATCTTGATTCCACTCATGCAATTTAAAGATTTCTACAATCTCTTCCTTGGTGATCTTGACCATCCCAGCACCATCAAATGCCCTAACTATTCTAGAAATAGGGTCATACCTTGATGCAATGTCCCTCGACAATTTTACACCCATATACACGTTTGGGACCACTAGTTTCCTCGTGTCTAATCTCCAAGTGTTATAGGTAGGAACTACATAGTTCCTGTTTCCAAACCAGTTCTTGAACATTTTCCATCTACTGAAAGGAAATTCAACATCCTTGATACAACGTTGTTTATCTAGTAACCCTTCATGAATCTTAGGGCCATAGTATATTGCTACTCCTTTAGCCCTCTTGTTAGTTGAGGGTTTGAGTTGACCGAAAATGTCCTAAGAGAGTGGCCTAGTTGTGGTTTCAAAACCAGACCCTTGTGTCTTGGGTTCCATGGATAACTAGGTAGGTTCAAAATAAACTAGGGTTTTGACACAAAGAGGCTTAAAACCTAGTTCTTTCAACTAATAGCCTAGGGTAGAATTGGAAGTTGCAAATTTGAAAAAGTTCAACAAAAAACTACAATTTATGCACAATTTAAAAACACAATAAAACAATTAAAGCATGCAGGCCAATCCAATTGGAAGAAAAACAGTCAAAATTAGCCCTAATTTAAGATTGTTTAAGTAAAGCACAAGATATAGCTTTAGTTGTATTTGTGAACTTTTGCATTTGTATGAAAGCCTAATTTGTTCATGTTGCAATCTGAATTTTTTTTGATCTGTCTCCCAAGTGCTTTGCATTCACTTGCAATCTTCAATTGTGTGAGAAATTAATTTTTGTTTGTCTTTATGACCAAATTATGGTGGCTATGAATGTCTTGTTTTCCATTACTACTCAATCACACAAAGAAAAACAACTCTAATATCTATGTTTTTAATTTTAAATAGTAGCCATTGATCTTCCTCAAAGATTGTGCATTGAATGACTTAGATTGAGTCAACATGATTTGAATTTCTATCACCATTGATCACTAATTCATCAGCCAATGAAAACATGCTGACTGGAGGCCACATTATTCCTTCCCATGGGCTCCACTCCTTCCTCCAAGTAGATGGAACAATCCACATTTCGTTCAATCGCAGACCTCGCAAGTCTTCGAAAACATTATTTTAATCTTGCAAGGTGAGCGATGAATAGTTCAGATTTAGTTTCAACGTTGCATATTAACCACGAATCTTAGAACCATTGAGCATTATGTGTTTGAATGTAGACTAGGCCCCACTTCTATGAGTACACACGTCAAGCAATCATAGATCTCGCAACATCTTGAAAATCATTATTTTAATCCTATGAGGTATGCGAGCAATGGATGGGATTTGATCTCTAGACCTGACGGGTGGGATTTCTGCACATGCAAATAAAGTTAGTCATAAGATGGAGACCTAACTAGGTCAAAAGGATTATGAACCTCAATGCGAATACTCAGAATTAAACCCCTTTAATATAAAATAATTCCACTTGACATAAGAAATTTTTTAAAACAATGATATAGCATTGGGCGACCAACAAACCTAGGAAAAAGGGTTGGTAAAAGTATGTTTCTGATGGCTTAAGTTGCAACTTAAGTAACCAACGATTGGGTGAAATAGGTCAATGGAGGATTAAAATTCCCAAGGTTTAAGACTTAAGAAAATTATGAGAAAGGTTATAGAGCTAAAACCCTAAACCCTACCCTTGGGCACTGATGCAACAAATCATTATAGGGCACAAAACAAGCTCAAATTTTCAAAATTTTAGGAGCTGTACCACAACCCTCATATAACCAATGTTAAGTTAGGTACCTATCCTTCGTACTACCATAGGTCAATCTGGCAATTGTCTATCCAGAGGGTATCTACACCAAGAATGTCATAAATTGCATCTGGCTTAGTGTCAACATTGTAAATAATCCTCTCCCCATGAATCAAAACTCGTAAGATGTGCCACATTTCATCCAATGTGATGGTCCCCTCACCTATGGGAAGATGGAAAGAAGAGGTCTCATTGTGCCAACACTCTACTAATGTTGTCATCATAGCTAAGTGTGTCTGGATCTCCAACATATGAGCAACAAACCCTAATATGATAGCTCTAAGAAATAAGTTCTCATCATCACCAAAATGTCAAATTTGAGATAAAATATGGGGTCTATGCTCCCAAGACATGAGCAAGCAAACGGTCTCCTACACAAAGAAAGAACACAATATCAAAATTACTAAAAAATGACAAAAAATTAAGTTTAAAACCCTGAATTTACAAGTGCGCTAGATTGTCAATTTGCAAGTGTGTTGCCTTTTGATAAGTGTGACACTATATTCAAATGCATCATGGCATTCAAGTGTGCCACAAAGATATAATACCTATTGTGTGGGAATTTTACAAGTGTCCAGCTAACCCACAAATGCGTCGCTAGGAAAAAATAGCCTATTGCTCAAGCCTTTTACAAATGAGTGGTTGACCTACAATTACGTTTTTCAACCTAAATGGACTATTTTGTCACCATTTTTTAAGTGTGTTGCATCAACGCAACTACATTGCAGACCAAACAAAGGTGCCACTATATAGCGACACACTTGTTTGACCTAATTAAACTCGTATTTAAATGCATAAAAAAGTGTGAACAAGAAAAGTTTTGAAGTGTGTACCGGGGGTTCTACGTCGGCGGGTTGTTGGAACTCTTAAACTCTTTCTGCGAGTTGTTGGGGGAGCTGAGGGTCAACCATAGTATCAATAGGTCAGAGAAAAATATCAACAAATATCCAAAGAAAAGTTTGCAAATGAAATAAAAATGACCCCTAAGCTCCTATTTAAGCCTAAAAATTAGGATTTTTGACCTAATTGAAGGGGGAAATGTGGTATTTTAATATTTTAATTCATTTTTGAGCTATGAAGCCTTTTTGAAGCATTTTTTAGTGTCCTGGGCCTATTTTTTCATTTGTTTCACAATTGAATTTACTTAATGTTTATGTTGCAATCTTGACCTAAAAATCAATTTTTTTCACTTGATCTCGCAAGGGGGTAGTATACCAGCATAAATTCCCTCTGTTGGGGGAACAGTGGGGCATCCAAAATCCAAAAAATCATGAATTTTTAAATTTTTGATTTGAGCAATAGTGTCAATCTAAAAAGCATCAATCTTTGAACCAATGTAACAAGTACCTTGCTTCAAAGAGGGGAAAAATGTAGACATTTAAAATTTTCCTGATTGATATCATGAATCCGAATTGATTACTAACACCATTTTCATCTTGATTCAACCCCTTCCCACTATTTAATTAAATAATCATAATTATTTAATTAAATTTATGATTTTATTCTATTAATCAAATAATAGACATTTTTAGGTTAATTCATCCCTTCCATACTAATTTTTCATCCTATTTAATTAAATAATATGAATTATTTAATTAAATTCCCTAAGTCCTCATTTTATTAAATAATATGAATTATTTAATTAAATGTCATTAATTCCCCTTTTTAATTAAATGATCAAATTGTTTATGACTAATTTGTTTCATCCCTCCAATTTCTCCCTCTTGCAAAGGAATATTTCTATACAATATTCCTCCAATTCAAATTCAAACTATTTCCCTCTTAAATGGAAATATCTTGCACATTCCTCCTAAATTTTAGGATTTGTTTTTCTTCAAATCAATTTCAACCATTGATTAATTTGATCAATCCATGTCAACTTTCAATCTCTTCCATGGATTGAATTTTTGATTCATGCCAATTTCTCTCCTCAATTTGCATCCATTGATTAAGTAAAATGATCTTGGTCATTTATTCACTTAATTTTCCTATAAATAACCTTCATTTCTTGAGCAATTCATCCACATCATTGAAATCACCCGCATTATAGTCATTTTCTAGAGCAATCCTTATGAGAACTTAATCCATTTTCATCCAGTTTTGCAACTTAGCATTCAATTTCCATCAATTCTCCATTGAAGCATCCATCAAGGGCTTGTTTCAAATATGGGGTTGGGAAAGGGATGACATTCCACATCAATTCATAACCAATCCCCCAATGGGATGAGGTTTGATGCATTAATTAGGTTTCCTTTGTAAGCATTTCATTGATATTTGATGTTCTAATGGTTTCCTAGCTTAATATTTCAAGAATTTCATTAGGATCATGGCTTAATTAACTAAATATTTTGTTTAATTGTGTAATTAAATCATGTTTAGATTAGTTCATGATCATTTTCACACTTCTATACTAAAAACAAGAAAATGTGATGAAATTGTCAAATAATGATCAATATTTTATCAACACCATGAAATGTGTGTTTGTATGTTGGATAACACACATAGTTTAGGGTAAAATAGAGTATGTGAGTCCAAAATCATGGGATCCACATGCATTTTTACCATTTTTTATAATTTTTATTCTAAGAAAATGTGAGTGCACTAATTAAAGATGGTATATATGAGCATGCTATAACACAATCATGCTTATATTTTCTTTAGGTATTCCAATATATATGTTATATATAGAGAGAGAGAGGGGGGGAAATATGTAGGGATAGAGAGGGAGAGAGGAAGATAAAGGTAGATATGAAGATAGAGGGGGAGAGAAAGAGGGAGACAAATAAATGGAGAGATAAAGAGAGGTGTATGGAGATATAAATTTAGAAAGATATAGGGAGGTAGGAATAAGGAGAGAGGGAGATATATAGTAAGAGATAAAGAGATATATAGGGAGAGGGAGAGATAGAGAGATATAGAGGGTGATATAGAGTGGTATTGATATATAGATATAAGGAGAGAGGGGGAGAGAGGGGGAGGAGAGATAAATATAGAGATATATAGAGAGGGAGAGGGAGAGAGAGATAAAAGTAGAGAGATATGGATAATGAGATATAGATAGAGAGGGAGAGGGGGAGGGAGAGATAAGGGATAAAGATAGAGGTGGAAAGAGAGATAAAGGTGGTGATAGTGATAAGTATTAGAGAGAGGAAGATAGATAGATAATGGGGGAGATATAAAGATAGGGAGAAAGAGATAGAGAGGGGGAGATATAAAGAGAGGAAGAGATAAGGATAGAGGGGAGGATGCATCCTACTAGCTATATCTCTAGCTCTTCCTCTCTTCATCTCCTTTTACCTCTATATTTCATTCTTTTTTCTAAATATTCCTCTTTGTCTTTCCCTCCCTCTTGGTTTTATTTTTTCTTCACACAAATGTGAGAACATTATAACACAATATTATTATAATATGATTATGTTATAATTATAGTGCATTATAATGCTAGGACATTATAACATGAGCATGCTATAATGATCTCATATTTGTAGTTACATTGAGTATTACCAACCCTTAGGGTTGGACTTACATGTCAATATTCAAAGGCATGTTTTTTTGTAAATTATAAAAAGTGACGGAATCTCAAGTATTTTTCAATATTTAACTAAAAAAATACCACAATAATTTAAATCTCTCTTACCTTTCTAACCATATATTTTTTCTATATTTTAAATGTGTTAAGGTTTTGATATTTAATTTCTTTTTTCAATGTCTTTTTTTTTAAAACCTATGCTTATTAATTTTGGCTCATTTTTATTTGTTCATTGAAATTTTAAATAAACTAAAATTTTAAGTTATAGAATTTATTCTATACACATTCATTCTTATTATTTTTTATTAGTTTGTAAAAAAAAAGGGGGGGAGCACAATCAATTTTTATTTTTTAAGATGTGTCTACTTTGAAAATTAGTAAAAAATCATATATTCATTAAAAAATTAGTAGAAAAATAGGCATAAAATATGTGGTGTTAGCTAATTTTTCACAAAAGAAAATTTTGAAATACTAAAAAAAGGAAAATTATAGGGGGAGCACACCGGATGCTATGTTATACTTTTCTTAAAAAAATAGGAGCACTTTGTCTGTTGCACCTATTTAAACCCCTTAATCTCCACACTTTTAAAAAATGGTAGTTTAGAAAGTAGATTTAGAGCACTACAAATCTTGTTCTTGTCCCCTCTTTAAATTTTAAGAGTAACTATCTTCAATTTCTTATCCAATATCTAATTTTTTTATTTTAGAAAAAAATGTGGCCACTTAAGACCCTCTTTTGTTCCCCTATTTCCATGTACTTACCAAAAAATTATCATGAAAGATAAAATGAGAGGTCATATTTTAAAATAGTGGAAGATGAAGGTGCCCATTTATTCTACATAGCACTACGTAAACCATGGTAACAAAGATAAGGTACTCCCCAAGATCCTTTATCTTACAATGTTTCATTTATAGGTTCCTTTTCAAACAATCCTAATTGGTATAATGTACCTTGGAATAATATTCCCCTCCAACTCTAGTTAAACCTATTACCATTTGGAAGGACACCCTAATAAGTGGTATAAAAATAACAACCATACCAATCACAAGTCCACAACCAGTAGTGGAAACCACCCCAAAATGCATGGCAACAACAATAGAGGGGAAATCAACCTTGGGATAATTAAAGCATTGGATTTTACAACAATCTTTACTCAAAAAACAACTATTGTGCCAAATACTATTTCCTTTTCTATTACCCCATCAAGATTAACGCAATTGCTAGTGCAATATGTACCTATTCCTAATAACAATAATGTGCAATAGGACTACATTATTGAGACCATTCAATACCTTTCTTATGCACTCAAGGTAAGTGATATCGATCTCCACTTAGGTAAAATGATTCTTGGACCAACCTTTTCAATTATCATGGAACTCCTGATAGATTAACCTTCTAGTGATGCTATTCCATAGATTAATTACTAGGAAAAGAACCCTTATAAAGACCCAAACCAAGTAGAAATCATGAACAAAGAACCACCATTCCTAGAAATATTAAACATGAAAAATCATGAAACTTACCATGAATTTAATTTCCATTTTTAGGACATTAAAGATGTACCAATATATACCAACTATTAGGGAACTATGTTTTAAAAGTATAGGAAGAATGAATTAGGGTCCAAAAACTATTTAATTTATTGGAAAACTTGTAGACATTATTCTAGGAAACATATTTGTCCAACAAAATAAAAACCCTAGTAACCAAATTATTGATATGCACATTAATGACACCCTTATAATTTTTTTTAATTTATCTAGGTGCTTCCATAAATGTAATTTTTGCAAGTATGAGCAAATGGTGTTTTCATTGATTTTGATGAAGGGAACTCCCATTAATTATGAAATATAAACAAACTCACAGATAAAGAACAACTAGATGCAAGAAGAGAACAAATATTTCCTTTTATTACTGGAGGAGATTACAAACTACATGCCATCTTATGGGCTTCTTACATGCATCAACAAATTGCAGATCTAAAATCACACTTTGTTCTTCAATGTATGTTCTTCTAACACTCCAACCCATCTCTCATACACAATATTTCCATTCTTGTTTTATATCTTTATCAAACTCTCCAGGTTAGCCTTACTCCTAGTGTCGTAGTTTCCATCATTGTCCAATCAGCAATCAAAGTCTCCAAATTGTTACAACATAATTAGTAGTCCCCATGAGCTGGCCAATGAGATTTTATTTCACAACAATGATGTGAAATACACAATATCACTCCACCACATGTTGTGATCTAACTCATCAACTCATCATTCAATCACTTTCCTGCCATCGTCTCCTTATCGTTGTATCATTGCAATCATCTCAAGAGCCCTGGAAATGAAGGTCGATCACACCAATCAACTTGCTATCACAATATGAGTCCACCCTATCACCATGCAATTCACAACCATTGGTCAACACACGTTATCCAACCTTCCATTGCCCCATCACTGAGACTCACTCTCTCATCCTGTCGATACATCCTAGTCCTTTTGATGTCATTTGTTAACTTCTCTTAGAATGTAGGCTTGTTGGAGGGACTCGCATTAGACTCCTACTGATACACAAGTTTCCCACTGAAGATGACCATGAGTCCATCAGGGAGACCAAAGTTAGCATCCTGTTGATGAATCTCACTCCTACTGATGATATACGTATTGCCAACCAAGGATATTGGCCCATCGCTGGAACACCGGATGTTGTCCTACCAATAGGTAGTCTTCTTGCCGATGTAACTCCACACATTATTCACTCACTATTGTCATCGGTATGTCATTGGGACTTGTAGGAAAGTCATGCCGAAATGTCAAGGTTCCACCAATAGAACATGTTAGCCCTTATTTTGTCAAACGAACATAGAATGATGATGCAGGATTGCTCTTTTCCCTAGATGCTCCTACATTAGACACCCGAGGTAGATTTGAAAAGTGACTGTCACTTCTCGAGAGTTAGAGGAAAACCAAGATGACTAACCTCTGATTCAAACAACCAAGTTGAATCTTCTAATGGCCTTCCCTTCCACTTTTCTAGGTATTCATTATACTTCCTATTCTTGGTACTTCTTCCCACATGACTGCTCAGGATCTCAATCTCTTCATTTTTTGCTACACATGCTGGAACACTCCATTGTTTCTCTGCCAATTCATGCTCCATATCTCATTCATGATACTCTATTAATTCCGAAATGTTAAATATAGGTGAGACATGAATCCCACTCAGAAATTCCACTTCGTATGCATTTCTTGAGTCATATTTCTTCAAAATATTACATGGTCCAAATTTCTTCATCCTCAACTTATTGTATGTACCAACTGGGAATATTTATTTCCTCAAATAAACCATGGCTTCATCTCCAATTGAAAACTCCTTATGCCTTCTCTTCTAATTTTCCTTAGCCTTATACTATGTATTCATCTTTTGAATATGTTTCCTAACTTCCTTGTGCACATTCTTTATATGTTTAGCAAAATCCTTAGCTTCAACACTATGCTTTGTTTCCTTATCCATCCTCAATTTAGTGGAAGTCCTTGGAATACTCCCATACAAAATTTGGAATGGTGATCTACTAGCGCTCCTATTGACAAAATTGTTGTAAGAAAATTTTGCCTATGGTAAAATTATATCCCATCCCTTGGGTCTATCTCTTGCTAAGCACCTTAGCAAATCACCCAAACTCCTATTCACTACCTTCATTTTTCCATCCATTTGTGGATGATGTGTTGAGATAAATTTTAAATTAGTTTTTAAACTCTTCCACAAGGTCCTCCAAAAATACCCAACAAACTTGGTGTCTTGGTCTAAAACTATGCTCTTGGGTAGACCATGTAGTTTGACCACCTCCTTAAAGAATAATTCTGCAACATGAACAACATCATTGGTCTTATGACATAGAATGAAGTGTTCCATCTTTGAGAATATGTCTACGACCACAAATATGGAGTCATGACCATGCTACATCCTTGGAAAATCGAGAAAAAAATCCATGTTGATATCCTCCCATGGCTTCTCAAGGACCAGTAACGGTTGATACAGTCCAATATTCTAACTAGTTCCCTTCACCATTTGACATATTCTGCAACCCTATACAAACTTCTTCATGTCCTATTGTAGCTATGGCCAATAGTAATGTTCACCAACAATGGAAATGGTCTTATCCTGACCAAAATGTCTTGCCAATCCACCACTATGCTTCTCTTTGATCAAGTTCTCTCTCATGGAACTTCTGGGAATACACAACTGATTTCTCCTAAACAACATACCCTCTTGAATGGTATAGTCCAACCACCTTTTCCTATCCAACATGATAGGCTCCTGGAAAGATTTCCAAGCTTCTACAAAATCAAGATCTTTTGGATACAGACTTTTGAGTTCATTGAACCCAACCACTTCTACCTACAATTTTGTTAACAAATTATTCCTTCTGCTCAAGGCGTCTATAACTCTATTCGACCTTCCACTCATGTGATTTAACACAAATGTATAACTTACACAAATTCAACCCACTTCAAATGCCTTTGATTTAGTTTTCCTTGACTGTTCAAATACTGTAAAGCCTAATGATTAGTAAACACAACAAATTATTTTGGCAACAAATAATGTCTCCACTTTTTCAAAGCCTGAACTATGGCATAGAATTCCTGATCATAAACAAAATATTTCTTCTTTGCATCATTCAACTTGTCACTAAAATAGGAAATGGTTCTACCTTCCTGACTCAAAATAGCTCCAATGGCACTACCACTGGAATCATAGTCTACCTGAAACACTTTATTGAAATTTGGGAGTGCCAAAATAGGCTGCTCCGTGACCTTCTTTTTCAAAAAATCAAGGCTCTTTTCCACTGCTGTACTCCATCTGAATTGTTTTCTATTCCCTCTCGTTGTTTCAGTTAGGGGTGCACAAATACTACTAAATCCCTTAATGCAGTTTCAGTAAAAACTAGCTAAACCATGAAAATATCTTACCTTCATAGCACTTCTTGGTGTTGGCCACTCCGCAATAGCCTTCACCTTTTTTGGATCAATTTTCAAACCCTCTGCTAAGATAACAAATCCCAGATACACCAGTTCACATTTCACAAAACTGCACTTTTTGAAGTTGATCAACAACTTTTCCTCTCTCAGCTTCTCAAAAAATTCTCGGATATGCCTCAAGTGCTCCTCTAATGTCTTAATAAAAATAAAAATGTCATCCAAGTAAACAATGAAAAAATTACCTAGAAATTCTTTCAATACCTCATTCATGAACCTCATAAATGTGTTGGGTGCATTGGTTAGCCCAAAAGGCATGACTAACCACTCATACAAGCCTTCTTTGGTCTTGAAAGCTATCTTCCATTCATCTCCTTCTCTAATTTGAATATGGTGGTAACCACTCTTTAGATCAATTGTTGTCAAATACTTAGCTCCACTTAGACAATCCATAATGTCATCCATCCTTGGCAAGGGAAACTGATAATTGATGGTAATCTTATTAATGGCTCTCAAATCAATACACATTTTCCATTCTCCATCCTTCTTAGGTGCTAGTACTCAAGGTACTACACATGGACTCAAACTCTCCATAATCAATCCCTTTCACAAAAACTCTTGCACTTGTCTATTTAACTCTTCACTCTCCATTGGAGTCAGTCGATGGGTTACCTTATTTGGAAAACTATCTCTAGGAATCAGATCCATCCTGATGGTTCGAATTTCCTTACTAGAGGTAATCCTTCAAACATACTATCAAAAAAATAATACTTTGGAATTCATCTGGAAGCAAAACCTTACACACTTCAATGTGAACTTCATTGCTAGCTTCCTTTTTAGCTCTGGGAATTAATGTAAAACACATATGTTCGTTCCTCATACCTTCCAGGAATTTCCTTCCATCTCCCAAACAAATTCATGCATTGTTGCATACCTTTTCTCCTGCATCCTTTAGAGGCTTTTGCTTATGTTGAACACCATCCTTTGTTAATGAATAGGTGTTAGCATGCCCATCATGCACTGCTTGTTGATCAAACTACCATGGTCAACCTAACAACATGTGCATAAGCATCCGCTAAATACATCACACAAACCCCATCCCTCAGAGCTGGCCTAATTTTGAATTTTGACAATAAGCACTATTCATTGATCAAGACCTCAATCTCTCTTCTACAACCATGTAACTCGGATACTTTACCTCGTGCCTTCCTCCTCTCTAGTCAGTAGCTCAGGACTATTTCTTCCCATATACTAGATTGTCACAAGCACCTCCATCAATGATGATATTGTAGACCTTACGTTCACATTTACAATGGGTGCAAAAACAATTCTTTCACTGGTTGGGCTCCTTCTCTTCATTCACCAAGGCCCTTTTGACAACAAGGGACTCAACATTTTCTACATCTTTAGACTGTGAGGACCGAGTGTCTTCATCTACGTTGGCTACTCATGCCTTTCCTTTCGATCTCTTATTCATCCTCTCTTGGTGTTGTAGGCACTCATAGAGCTTATGTGTCCCTTCTTCACCACATTGGAAGCATGTTACTAAAAGTCCCTTCCCCGTCCACGCCAGACCTTTCTCTTTCCTCTCTCAGATCTCCCATCATTCTCGATCATGAGGTTGGAAAGTCGAGCCATCTCTCAAGTGATCTTGGACTCAGGTACTATATCCTTCCACCCTTCTTATGATCACCACCTTGACCTCCATATGGTCGTTTACCAATCTTTCCACCTCGACCTCCTCCTCTTTGCTTGCTTTCAAACCTCTTGTTCAGTTTCTCTTCAACCTTTAGAGAGAACTGATAAGCATCCTCAATGGTAGTCATTCTTACAAGTGCCAATTCATCCTATATACTAGGCTTTAGCTTGTTGATATATCGAGCAAACTTCTCTTTGTTCACCTTAGAGTGTCCGGTTCAAATCAAGGAACCTCAGTGGAATTCCCTTGGTGCATTATTTGCACCATCCCTCATTCCTTTGTCTTAGGCTTTGTATTTTCTTTTTAGCAACTTCTTAATTAGTAATCAACATAAAATGAATTCATTTCTTCAATTTTTCCACCTTCTGGGCCCCATTTGGAGATTTTTATCTTCCTTGCCTACTCCTCTTTTCTGTCGTGAACTCCTTTCCACCATATAATTGCATGGGCCTTTTTAAGTTTCATCTTTTGCGAACCTCACTTGTGGAGGATCTTCAATCTCTCTAAACTCAAAAAATTCTCCCACAAGCCATTGATCCAATTGTTCAAATTCTTCAAGATTCACACTTCCACCAAAATTCAAACCTTATCATTTTAGGTCTCTTTCCTAATGCTTGAGGATTGCCTCATAGCAACCTTCTCCGTGATCCATTGATCCCTCAGCCTTTCCTCTTCCATTTCCTCTTTGTTTCCATCTTCACCATCCTCTCTGCCTCATCACATTACTCTTCTTTGAACCTCCTTTGTTGCTGGTTTCTAATTGCCTCCTACGGGCCCCCACTCCCATCCTAGGTGGATCTCTTTCCTCCACCACCTGGCCTCAATTCTTCCATGTTGTGCAAGTCTTGAGGCAGACCTGGAAACCCAACCCACACTCACAGTGTCTTGATACAACTACCCTTTAAGGTTCACACTCCATTATAGGCTCATGAACTCTTTCTCTGGATACCAATTTGGATGAAGGGTACTCCCCTTACTTACAGAATCTCAACACACTCACAAAGAAATAACAACTAGATGCAAGAAGAGAACAAATATTTCCTTTTATTACTGGAAGAGATTACAAATTGCATGCCATCTTATGGGCTTCTTACATGCATCTATAGATTGCATATCTGAACTCACGCTTTGTTCTTCATTGTATATTCTTCTAATACTCCAAACCGTCTCCCTACACAGGCATTCCATCCTTGTTTATATCTCTATCAAACTTTCCAGGTCGGCCTTACTCCTTGTGTCATAGTTTCCATCATTCAATCAACAATCAAAGTCTGAAAAATTGTTACATCAGAATGAATAGTCCCTCATGAGCTTCAGCTTTCAATGAGATTTTTTTTCTACAACAATGATGTGAAATACACAATATCGCTCCACCACGTGTCATGATCTAACTTGTCAACTCATGGTTTAGTCACTTTCCTGCCATCATCTCCTTATCGTTGTATCATTGGAACCATCTCAATATCCTTGTTGATGAAGGTCAATCACACCAATCAACTTGCTATCACGATATGATTCTACTTTGGCACCACGCGATTCACAACCATCGGTCAACACACGTCACCATCATGTCAGGTCCCACATGTTATCCAACCTTCCATCACCCCATCGTTGAGACTCACTCTCCCATCTTTTCGATACATCCAAGTCCTCCCAATGTCATTTGTTAACTTCTCTTCGAATGTCAACCTATCAAAGGGACTCACATTAGTCTCCTACGAATATGCAACTGTCCCACCAAAGATGACTATCGGTCCATCGGGGAGGCCAAAGTTAGAATCTCGCCGATGAAGCTCACTCCTATCGATGATATATGTACTGCCAACCAGGGATAACTACCCATCATTGGAACACTGGATGCTATCCTATCGATAGGTAGTCTTCTCGCCGATGTAACTCCATGCATTGTTCACTCACTTTTGTCATCGGTATGCTATTGGGACTTGTAGGAAAGTCATGTCGAAATGTCAAGGTTTTTCCGATAGAAGATGTCAGCCCTTATTTGGTAAAAAAAACATAGAATGATTCTGCAAGATTTCTCTTCACCCTAGATGCTTCTGCATCAGATTCCAACAATTCTGTGTTGTCATTAATGTCTATTGAGATTGTTGCAAGAGTATGAGCAGTTGATGCTCTGATTAGTTGCAATATGTTGTCATTAGTAAAGCTATTGGTGTCAAACTCTAGTGTTGCTTTGATAAGCTTCTATCTATGGTTGAGGAATTACTAAAGATGATTAGGATGTGTCTTTGGTGCTTGGTTTCCAAGTTCTTTTGAGAAAATTTGATAGAAAGAGGAAATAGTGTATTGCAATGGTGTTTCAGGTGATAGATTTGTGTTATGGTTTTGCTCTAGATATCTTCTAGGTTGAAAATCTTCCTGTGTGATTTATATATGATGGTGAGAAGTGTTTAAAGGTGTTATATTCAAGATTTGGTGTGTTGGATCATTGTACAAAATAATTTGTATTCACTAGTGTATGACTATGTATTGCAAAGGTGTTTGGGAGAAATATTTCTGCTCCATGTTTCTCCATAGTTATGTTTTAGGTCTTTTTATTCTTAAGGTGTGTTGATGGTGTTGGTATTTTACCTTAGTCAAGAGGGTTTGAGGTTTGGTGCTTTGGAAGATGGTTTTTCAAGTAACAGTGTATGGTAGAGTTATCTGAGTGTACTGGGTGTGTACATTATTCAAGTGAAAGTTGTTGCAAAGGATTTTGTTGGATTTTAGGGTGTTTTTGGAGTATTCTAGAGTATGTTTAGGTGACATTTTTTGTCCATGAATTATGGTGAGATGAAAGGAAGCATGTACTTAAAATTTCAATGGTGTTTACATCAGTATCGACTGACCTTGGTGTTTACATTACATGCAAAGGTGCTTAGTTGTTTGTGGAAGAGTGGCATGGTGTGTGAAGATGGATTTAGGTCCTAGCTAAGGAATTTCATGGTCCACATTCATTCATTTCCATTGCAGGAATGTTTTGGTGCTAACCTAATTTGGTTTTGCATGTTTCATGTGCATATCCAACCTTGGAGAAGGTTTCAAGGTTAAAGACGGTATAAGTATGAGTTGATTTGTTGAAGGATGTTAAGATAAATGTGAGAGATGTGAATGATGCAAAGTGTAGAGCTTTAGAGTGTGAAACTAAGTAATGCAATGCAAGCTTTCATGTGTTAGTTTACTAGATGTAGTGAGAAAAAGGTGGGTACAATTATTCAATCAGACTGTGAAAGTGCATTGGAAATTATAAGGTTTTCATTAACGTCAACAATGGAAATTGGAAGATTATCATTAATGTACATTACTTGTATAGTTCAATAGTTGCTCTGATACTGGAAGATTGTTGATCCAATATTTTGGTCTAGATTATCTTATTTTGTAAGATACGATCAGAATCTGATATTGTGTTCTATATTTACATCATTTGCATCCACTAACAAGATTTCAGTTGACTTGGCTATATAGTTGGCAAGATACAAATACTAGTAGTTTGGAAAATAGTGTTATGCTGATTTAGTACGTCGGTTTTTTGGTCTTGGATTCCACCTCAAAGAAAGATATCTCTACAAGAATTTGTACATAGATTTGTGACTACAAGATGCATCCTACATAAAAAATTTGTGATGATGTGAGAATGCATTCGGAAGATATGGGTAACTGTGGCTTACTCTGAAGACTACAATGAGTTTCTATACAATGCATTGATGTGGGAGATTCTGTATTTTCTTATATTCAATTATCTTGCTTTGTAAAGTTGAAGATAAGTTATTCAATGTCATCTAAAGGAGAATTCAATGTGTTAATTTTTTTTTGTGTTACACGCTTGATGCATTGCATATACAGTTGGTGTCTTGATGCTTTAGGTATAGCTCAGGCTGACCTAATTATGAATTGGTGTTAAGAAGATTAAATATGTGTTATGAATGTTATATGGATCTATCTTAGGTCCATGTTGACTAATACCACATGTTATATGCTTGCGTTGGGTGCAAAGATGAATATTATTTTGAGGACAATGTTGATAGACTTGGTTTTGATGTGATATGGGGTTTCTCTAGTTAGGCCAACCTAATTAGTGAAAGTGAATTTATATGGTATATATGTAAGACATTTTGTAAAAGAAAAGAGATAGAAAACGACTGTGGTGTGGTGAAATAATTGAAGGGATGAAAGTCATAAAGTGTGAATGTGTGAAGTTTCATATGTGAGAAGATAGTATACTTATAGGGAAGTGTTTTATATACTGTGCTTCATCGGAACTGAACTCCAACACAAGGAAGATGCATTCTATCTCAGTTCATCTTTTGGCAATGAGCCATACTCTATTTTGTAAATTATTTTAGGCTATGAGCCTTCAAGGACAATGCATTTTGGTAGTGAGCCCTTGTAATATTCTATATCTAGATATATTATATTGTGAGTTAGTCCTCACCGTGGTTTTTCCCATCTTGGGTCTTCCACGTAAAAATACTAGTGTTCAAGTGTATTGTCATCTTGTGTAGATTCTATGCTTTCACTATTTATTATAATTAGAATTATGTTTTTTCTTGGATGGATATTATGTAAATGGTTTGATAGAATACCGATTCACCCCCCTCTTAGTATTCTCAGTGTTCATCAAGGTGTTGATATCATTGTGGTGGATTCTCTATTGCATTGAGATGACGCTCTTTGTGTAAAACTTCTTCTCTATCTTATTTTCTAGTCTAGAAGTGAGCCCTTTTGGTAGTGATCCTTTATTCTTTGGGCAGTGAACCCTATTGTAATTAGTATTGATATTACTTATATTGTGAGCTAATCCTCACCATGGTTTTTCCCTTCTTGGGTTTTCCATGTAAATCTGGTTTTTAGTTTTTATTATTTTCCTTTCATGCTAATTCATCATAACAGATTAAGGGTTTAGTGAATGTGGATCTAAATTTTAATGAGGGTTATAAATTTTTAAGGTATAACTAATTCACCCCCACTCTTAGTTGTCTTGTGCATTCAACAATTAGTATTAGAGCATCGTTCCTTGGAGAAAAATATTAACTTAAGGTAGATTTGGGATGGCACACAAGAAGGAGATCCCTATGTTTGATGGAATGGACTATTCATTATGGAAGACAAGGATGGAAGAATTTTTGGAATATCTGGGATATGATATTTGGAAATTACTTAAGGATGGATACACTATGCCTGAGAATGGTTTGAGCACTAAAATTGAATTCAAAGCCTATGAAAACAATAGTAAAGCAAGGCATGGTCTCCTAAGTAGTCTTACAAGTTCTTAATTGGTGAAAGTTATGAATTTGAAAATTGGTAAAGAAATTTGGGAAAATTTGGAAAGTATTTATGAAGGAGATGATATGGTCAAACAAGCTAAGATGAAAAATTTAAAGACCAACTTTGAGAACTTGCAGATGTTTGAAGATGAGAACATTACATGCTACATGTAGAGGGTAGATGAAGTGTTTAGCTCCATCAAAAGTCTTGGTGGAAAAGTCAAGGAGTCAAAAGTGGTCAATAAAATTCTTAGAACCCTACCTAAAGCTTATAGCTACAAAGTTTTTGCTATTGAGGAATTTGAAAATCTAGATCAGAATTCTAGAGATCAATCATATGGTTGTTTAACTGCATTTGAAATGATAGAATTTAGTCCAAATAATTGCACAAAAGTTGAGACTACTTTTAAGGTTGCAAAAATAGAGAAGAATGAAGAACTAGATCAAGAAGATCTTGCTGATGTGGAGGCTAACTTTGTGAGAAGAATGATAAGGGGTACTGGTAGGTACAAAGGTAATGCACCTTTCAAATGTTTCAGTTGTTGAAATATAGGTCACTATGCTTCAAGGTATTCAAATAGAGTTTTCAATGAAAAAAACAAGGAGAATAGAGGTAAAATTATAAGAAAATATATTATGTTAGAGAGGATGCAAGTATTTCTAATGATAAATCTGGTTATGGAGATGATGATGATGAATGCTTGTTCATAGATTTAAAGGATGAATATGTTTCTGCTAACTTTGAAAGATGTGTGAAGGAATTCCCTCTAGAGAAAAGGGAAAGAACTAAAGGTACTTTGGTATTTTCTTTTTCATGCTAGATAGGATAAGAACTATTGGATCATTGATAGTGGTTGCTCTAACCATATGATTAGAGGCAAGAGTAAGTTTGTTAAACTTGGAAAATGTAATGGAGGACTTGTTAGATTTGGAGATGATCCAAGTGCTAAGATATGTGGAATAGGCTCAATCAGTTTTGATGGCAAGAATAATACTAATGATGTTTACTATGTTAAGGGTTTAAGGTATAACCTCTTCAGTGTTAGAAAAATGTGTAGAAAAGGATACAATCTTATGTTTCAGGATGATGGATGTGAGATCATAAAAGAGTCCAAAATTGTGATTGTTGTTGTAAGAAGGACATATCAAAATGTTTATCAGCTCAAGGGTGTTGATGGTTATTGCTTCATGTCTTAGATTAATGAAAGTTGGCTATGGAATAAGAGGATGTGTCACATTAATTTTGGTAATCTATTGAGAATCAACTTAGTTCAAGCAGTGAAATATCTGCCAAGGATTATAAAGCCTATGAATATTGTCTATAAGGATTGTCAAATCAAAAAGCAAACAAGGAGTTTCAAAGGAAAATAACAATCTACTATCAGATTCCTAGAATTGGTGCATAAATATATTTTTGGTCCTACAAGAGTAAGAAGTCTTCAAGGGGATAGGAATTTCATGCTTTTTATTGATGATTATTCTAGAATGACATGGGTTACTTTTCTTGAAGAAAAATATGAAGTCCTAGATAGATTCAAAGAATTTAAAGTTATGGTTGAGAATGAGATGGATATGAAAATAAAATGTTGAGGTCTGATAGAGGTTGAGAGTTCACCTCCAATGAATTTAGAATGTTTTGTGAGAATCATGGCATAAAGAGGCACTTTTCTACCCCTAGGAATCCACAGAAGAATAGAGTAGTTGAAAGAAAAAACATGACTATTCAAGAAGCTGCAAGTGCTATGATGAAAGAAGAAAACCTATCGGAAGTCTACTAGAGAGAGAAAATTCATATTTTTATTTATATACTTAATATATTTTAAGTAAAAGGAAACAACACAAAGAATCCCTATGAGTTGTGGTATGGAAGGATACCTATTGTCAAATACTTCAAAGTGTTTGGAAGCAAGTGTTATATTAGAAGAGATGAAGAAAACTTGGGAAATTTTGATGCAAGGTCTGATGAAGGAATCTTCCTTGAATATTCTACTAAAATTAAAGCCTACCAGTGCTATAACAAAATATCGAGAAATATTGTTGAGAGTGCAAGTGTTAAGGTTGATGAAGATTTTTAGAACTTAGTGGTGATAGATGGATAAGAATCAAATGAGCCTAATTATAGAGAAAAATAAAAGGCTAAGGAAAAGGATGTGCAGATTGAAGAGGAAGAAGCTTTGGAAAAGACACTTAGAACCCCTAAGTATGTGTAGAGGAATAATTCTAAAAAACATATCATTGGAGAAAAAAAGAAAAGGTGTATTGATAAGAAGGAAAGTTTCTAAAAAGAGTTAAATCTATGTTTACTTTCTAAAGTTGAACCTAAAACAGTGATTGAGGCATGTAAAGATGAAAATTGGATAAAGGTTGTGGAAGAACTACTACAGATTGAGAAAAATCATACTTGGGAACTTGTCCCAATACCTACAAATGAAAACATAATTGGAACTAAGTGGGTGTTTAGGAACAAACTAAATGAGAATGGATAAGTGGTAAGGAATAAAGAACGGCTTGTGTGTAAGGGATACTCGCAAGTTGAAGGAATATCTTTTGAGGAGACATTTACTTTGGTGGTAAGAATGGAACCTATCAGAATGTTCTTGGTTTTTGCAACACACAAGGATTTAAAAGTTTTTCAAATGGATGTGAAGTGTGCTTTCTTGAATGGAGAATTAGAAGAAGAAGTCTACATGGAACAACTGGAAGGATTTCAATTATCAGATAAACCAAATATAGTTTACAGATTGAAGAAGGCATTATATGGATTGAAGCAAGCTCCCAGAGCTTGGTATGCAAGGTTGGATAGGTATTTGATATAGCAAGGATTCAATTAAGGTACCACATGTAATCTTTACTTCAAAGTTGAAAAAGATCAATCTTGATTGTGGTTGTGTATGTTGATGACATAATTTTTGGAGGTAATGAAGATATGTGTAAGAAGTTTGTAGAAGAGATAGAGAAAGAGTTTGAGATGTCTATGTTTTGGGAGAGGAATTACTTCCTTGGGATACAAATCAATCAAAAAAACAAAGGCATATTCATCTCACAATCAAAGTATTTCAAAGAAATGTTAAAGAATTTTGGAATAGAAGAATCCAAACCATTATGTACTCTTATGGTTGCTTGTTGCAAGCTGAGAAAAAATGATGAATCCCCTGAGGATAATTAGAGAAAGTATAGATCAATGATTTGTGGATTAATATATCTAATTGCTATTAGACTGGATATAATGCATGCGGTTTGTCTTGTGGCTAGATTTCAATAAGATCCTAGAGAGTCACATGTTTTAGTAATAAAGAGGATATTTAGATACTCGAAGGAAACTCTAGATCATGGCCCATGGTATCCAAAGGATACTAATTTTTCTTTGATTTCTTACATAGATGTAGATTGGGTTGGTTGTGTTGATGATAGGAAAATTACAAGTGGTGGTGCATTCTTTCTTGGTTGTTGATTGGTATCTTGGCTAAGTAAGAAACACGATTCAATATCTTTATCTACTGTAGAGGTTGAGTATATTGCAACAACATCTTGTTGCACACAATTGTTATGGATGAGGCAAACATTGAAAGATATTAGAGTAGTGTATGATGAACTAATTTCTATCTTTTGTGAGAATACAAGTGTAGTCAATATTTCAAAGAATCTAGTGATGCATTCAAAGACAAATCATATTTCAATTCAGTATCACTTTCTGAGAGATAAGGTTGTAGATAATGAAGTGAAGCTTGAATATGTTCCTACAAAGGATCAAATTGCTGAAATATTCACTAAGGAGCTTCCTAAGGATACTTTTGAGTATCTCGAAGAGAATTTGGGGTTATTTTCCCTCCTTTGAACTAGATGCATAAGGAGATGCATCAGTCCAGTGGATTTCAAGATTCACTCTTTATTCTAGACTGATGTTGGTGGCCACCGCTCAAGGGGAGTAGGTAGTGACATTGTTGATTGTTGTATTTAGAAGAGTATGTGTTGTCATTTTGTAGTGGTTGATGATTTGGTATAGTTTGGTGGGTGCTCCTAAGGGGGATTATAAAGAGAAATAAAAGAAAGAAGTTGTTGAATAGTAGTGAGCAGGTTGTTTTGATGTCAAAGGAAGAGAATAAACAATACAAAAATTATGTCCTTTGACATTGATGTCAAAGGGGGAGAGAGAAACATGTGAAAAAGAATAAGTAATAAGCAGGAGAAAGTCATGTGAAAAATAACAAGTCATTTAGGGAGAGAGAAACAAATAAAGAAAACAAGCTACAAAGGGAAAGAGAACAATGTGTAAAGATAAGTCATTTAGGGGAGAACTAATACAAAGAGTTTTAGAGTGTTGGTATTCAAAGTTCTTGTTTCTTTGATGTTTTTTCACATCATGTGATTCCATCAATGATAAATGGGGAGATTGTTGCAAGTATGAGAAGTTGGTGTTGTGATTGATTTCAACAAGTCTATGTTGCCATTAATGTCTATTGAGATTGCTGCAAGAGTGTGAGTAGTTGATGCTTTGATTAGTTGCATTATGTTGTCATTAGTAAATCTATTGGTGTCAACCTCTATTTTTTCTTTGATAAGATTCTTTCTATGGTTGAGGAAGTACTGAAGATTATGAGGATGTTTCTTTGGTGCTTGGTTTCCAAGTGATTTTAAGAAAAAAATGATAAAAAGAGGAAATAGTGTGTTGCAGTGGTGTTTTGAGTGACAAAGTTATGTTCAAGTTTTTCTCTACATTTCTTCTAGATTGAATATTTTCTTGTGCAATTCAGATATGATGGTAAGAAGCTTTCAAAGGTGTTATATTCAAGATTTGGTCTACTAGATCATTGTAAAAAAGTTGTGTTCACCAGTGTATGACTGTGTATTGCAAAGGTTTTTGGGAGAATTGTTTTTTCTTTATGTTTCTTTGCAGTTATGTTTTAGGTCTTGTTATTCTTAAGGTGTGTTGATGGTGTTGGTAGTTTACCTCCATCAATAGGGTTTTAGGTTTGGTGGTTTGGAAGATGGTTTTTCAAGTAATAATGTATGACAATGTTGTCTTAGTGTATTGGTTGTGTACATTCTTCAAGTGAAAGTTGTTGCAAATCAGTTTATTGGATTTTAAGGTGTTTTTGTAGTATTCTAGAGTATGTTCAGGTGACATTTATTTTCCATGAGTTATGGTGAGGTCAAAGCAAGCATGTACTTAAAAGTTTAATGGTGTTTACATGAGTAACGGTTGACCTTGGTGTTTACACTACATGCGAAGGTGCTTATTTTTTTGCGGAAGTGTGGTGTTGCATGTGAAGATGGATTTAGGACCTAGCTAAGGAATTTTGTGGTCCACCTTCATTCCTTTCCAATGTGGGAATGTTTTGGTCCTAATCTAATTTGGATTTGCACATTTGAGGTCATGCATAAACGACCTTGGAGAAGGCTTCAAGGTTGAAGATGGTATAAGTATGAGTTGAGTTGTTAAATTATGTGAAGATAGATGTTAGAGATGTGAATGTTGTGAAGTGTAGTGTTAGAGTGAGAAATTGAGTAATGCAGTGTGATATTTCATGTGTGAGTTTACTATATGCAGTTAGTATAAGGTGGATACAATTCTTCAATAAAACTATGAAGGTGTTGATATCATTTTGGTGGATTCTTTGTTGCAGTGAGATGATGTTCTTTATGTAAAATTTATTCTCTATCTTCTTTTCTACTCTAGTAGTGAGCCTTTCTTCTTTGGGCAATGAGCCCTTCGAGAGTGAGCCCTATTATAATCGATATTGATATTACTTATATTGTGAGCTAATCCTCATCATGGTTTTTTGCTTCTTATGTTTTCCACATAAATCTAGTGTTCTCTTGTGTATGGTGTTAATTTGTTTTCAGGTTTTGTTATTTTCCTTTCATGTGAATTCATCATAACAGATTAAGGGTTTAATGAACTTAGATTTGAATGTTAATGAGGGTTATGAAGTTTTAAGGTACAAATGATTCAGCTCCCTCCTTTCAGTTGTCTTGTGCATTCAATAGTAATTACCAAGGAAAAAATATCTTTTTAATTGGTTGACCTAGATCCTACCCCATAGTGTTGCAATTGGTAGATAGGTGAACTATTATACAAAAGGGGGTCATTGAGGACCTTGTCATCATGCTTGAATCCTGAGAATATCAAACAAACTTCATGTTCTTATAACTAAAGGATAACTTGAGGGGACACCCACTCATTAGGTTGACTATGGTTCATAAAAAATAATACATTTATTTTCTATATGTTACACAATATGATAATTTTTAATAAAAATGTGACTAAAAAATTATTTTTGTATCCTCAAAATTTTTTGTTTGGAACAATAAATTTTCTTGGATCTTGATGATAATAGAAAATATTCACTTCAAACACTAATAACTATTCAAATACAACACTAAGATCAGTCTTTCTTCACATCAACATTAGAAGCCAAGACAAAAATGTAATATGATTGGCTAAAAACCTAAAAGGAGAGCCAATCATCCCTTGAACCAGTTCTTTTGTTGTCTTAAAAGTTGATTTGGTTTAATGTGGATTGAATATATTTAATTAACTATGAAACCTAATCTGAAAATAAAATTTATTTACATAGATGAAAACAAGTATTAGATTGAAGACATCTCTAATTTGAAGCTAAATTGGGAGGTCAAAGGCATTGGTTCCCTTGACTGAGAAGTGTAAATATTGATCTACAACAATCTATCTTGAAACCTATAGGTTTGCACTTTTCTCTTCCACTTTGTGATTTTTGTCTTCAGATCTAAAACTGTAAAATCACAACAAAGAATGGGAAAGGGGTGGCTATATATGAGGTTTCTTGGTAAAACAACCATTTTTGAATTTCTACCTCCATGAATAGTCAATTGATTGACTGATAAATATGTGTTCTCTTAACCTTAGGTGTGTCTAAGTTTGTAATGAGATAAAATGACAAAAATCCTACTCAAGTTTGTTAGAGAAGGATTCTTAAATGACACAAGATAGATCAATCCAAGAGAAAGTAAAATACCCTAGGGAAAATCCAAATATGTAAATACCTTACTTGGGGCAACAGGGAGATCAAAACCTAAAGTTGAGAACACTCTAAAAAAAAGTCATTAGGTGCTTGAAGGAAGCAAAAGCTATCTCCAAAATATAGACTTCATCATATCCTTCCATTGGCATCAAACTACAATCATTGTGTTGGCTTGAGTGTGAAGAGGGTGGAAAATATTGAAGGAAAATGAATGAAGATAAAAGCACTATAAAAGCACAATACCCTCACCTAGAATATTTGCTTCTCTCCTTGAGTAGAAATGGAGTGCACCCTTATTCCATTTGATTTTCTCTTTTATATAGATATGTGGATTGCTCAATGCTCTAGCATAACCTTGATATGGTTTGATAATGATGATAAGATTTATTGAATAGAGATTTTAAAAAAATTTAGGTATAACAATATATTTTGGCTGATATTCAATAGGTTTCATTAGGTGAAAAATGAAGAATGAGAGCCTCTAGATATAGAGTCTTGAAGAGACAAAATCAATGACTAGAAATGATTGATGATGGATGGCTAAGATTAAAAAATTATTAGGGCTTGGATAAAGAACACATATGAAAAGTGTCAGATGATGGCTAGTATCTAGGTTTAGGATTTGGATAAGGAAAAAATCCTTATGGAAATGGATAGGATTGAGAGGTTTAAATAAGATGAATGGATAAGATAAAAAGTTAGTTTGAATTATGTATAGGTGTCTAGATTCAATGAATCTAGAGAAGAATTTAGTTAGACATGTGAAGGGGACATTTGTCACATAAGGAAAAAAATAGATTGTGATCCATGTGAAGAAGATGGAATGGTAGGATTAGATGGACAAGGATAATAGATAAAGGGAAATTAATTAAATAAATAAAGTACTTGTTTAATTAATGGGATCATGTGAAAAGATATTAATTAAATTAATAATAAATATTTACTTAATTAAAAGGATTAGGATAAATTTTTGAATGAATATGAATAATTAAATAAATATTAGATATTTATTTGATTACTAGCTAAGGATAGGCTAAAATAATGTGTGGTTGGGTAAAGTCATATTTTAGGTGTCTACATTTTTCCCCTCTTTGATATGACATTGTGAAGTGGCATTGTATCAAATAAGTATAAAAAATAGTGGATACAAGAAGATAAGGATCAAAGATGATAGAGCATAAAGATAAAAGATGATTCCCTAGTAAATGGGAGGATGAAAAGGGATGAAGATGGAAACAATAGGATTAAAAATGAAATATTGAGATGATTAGCTAATGGAATGCCCTCTTGAGAGGACATGCAAGCTAGGGGAACACATGTGGGATATTGAAGTAGAAGGGAATGTGGAGGGATTAGGATCAAGAAGGAGATGAATTGGAAGATGAAAGAGGATGAACGAGATGAAAAGGAAGGGGAATTTTATGATGATAAATAAAAGGAAGGAGATTTTGATGATGATTGATAGGTTATTCTAGTATGTATTAAGTAATCCTAAGATTTTATATGGAAAAGGTGAGTATGCACCAAGGTATGAGGAACCAAGGTGACAAGGTAAAATTTGCATGGAATTAACACTCAAGAAATGAAAAGCATGACAGACAAGAAAATTCCCCATTATACACAAGTTGTGACACACCAAGATATAGATAGATGAAGGTAACCATAAATAGTTGTAGTCATGGGTGAAAAGATAAATCAAAATAAAAGATGTGCTACAAACATGGAATGAAACCAAAATATATCTCTTGAAAAATATAAAATACAATGATGATGATTTATTTTCTTGTGATTAGGCTTGGATAATCACCTAAGAAAGGCTTTGATTTTATTACTCAAGCTTGGATAATCACTTAAGAAATACTTTGATAAAGATGATGATGATTGATTGAATGATTGATTGGAAAAAAAGGATAAGATGAATTATTAATGTTGGAAGATAGGATTATTATATGATTGTGATTAAGGATTATTGTCTTGGATGCAATGTTTGGAGTGTTTGAATGTCAATGCCAAAGAGCTCAAGATTTTGACTTTTTTATTTTTGATTTTTTTATGTTTTAGATTGGTTGAAAGGATGATGATTTTTAATTATGGTTGAGGTGGGATGGATATGATATTGTTTTAGATAGGTTGATGGTTGATTTATTATAGATGAATATGGGACTCCAAATACATGAGAATTGAAGGCCAAAATAAGAGGAAACTAAGGATATACAAGATCAAACATGTGACATAATGTAGATGTCACTTTCATATCTAATGCATGAGAAAGAATGATGAAGGGTGGGTGATAATGGATGGATAATGGTTGACACATGATCAAGAATCAAATACAAGCCATGATAGGTTTATTATGGATGAATGGATGGAGATGGGTGATAGTTTATTATGATATGGATATGAATGATAGCAGGATGGGATGACATCCTAGGAGATAGTAGATAAGAGATAACTACAAATGAAGCCTATTCCAGGTTTTTACCATGGTACTTATCCGAGGTGCTACTGAAGTGGGTTTCACCTTTGGATGGAGTATTCATCTTTAACTTTTTATATATATTTTTTATTTTTCTTGAATTTTTGAGACTTAATGATGTTGAAATCATGGTGGATTCTCTTTAATAGATGGATGTTAAAGAATGATAGATGGATATATAGGGTTTGATATGGATAATGGAGGATTATTTATGTGGAAGATGGAGGGAGCTAAGGTATGATCCATAATGTGTGGAGTATAAGGGTCATAATGCTTCACATGAAAAGGTGTTTGGTAAACCTTTGGATTAAATCACATGAAGAGGTCACCATCAAAGGTTCATTGAGATACATCACCAATGGGGATGTAATGATATAATAGATAGATGGATATGGGTGGATTTGGTAAAGTATATGGATTACATAAAGATTATGGTGATGGAGACTTAAGATCAACAAGATCATTTCTTGATATTTTTCTTTGATAGATGCCCCCAATTGTTTTGGATGAAGAAACATGATTGGAGATAAAAAAATTATTTCCTTTGTCTAATAGCTTTTAATTTTGATTTTTACTAAAGTATGCTTCATTTATTTTTCTTTTTGTTTTGATTTTGGATCTCCATTTAATAAAGGATTTTTTGTTTTTGATTTATGTTTGATAGCCTTGTTCATTTTGGATGGTACTTGTTTGTCCAAGTCTAGGAGATGGATGGAAGTGGATGCATTGGATGTGTTGGATTCAATGGTAAGGATATGATCTTGGAAGATATTGGTGATCCACTCGATGGATTCTTCATGACTATTCTTTTTGACATTGTTAATGTCAAAGGAAGCTTCCATGTCCTTGGCAAGTTGGCAGGAATATATAGTAGAGGTAACATTAGAAGATGGATACCCTAACCCAAGATGTTTAATATGAAAGTATTATGGAGTGGAAGGTATATGATCTTGGATGTCCTCAATAATATCATGATCAAATAGTAGATTATCATAGATATCATGATCAAACATAGGATTATCATGGATATCAAAATATCAGGATGAAGGGGAGGTGGTGTGGATTCAATATAGAAGGTCTGTAATTCATATTATCCAATACTGAATTTATCCAATACCCAAGTCTTTGATCTTATTATTAATCTTTGAGGGAGTGTGAGAGGTGGGTAGCGATGAAGGATCAATGTATAAAGATGAAGATGGTGATGTAGTGATGGTAGGGAAATGTTGTGAAAGGCCATTATTTCTTTGTAATATTTTATAATATTATAATAGGTTTGGATCAACATGCATAGTCACTTCAGTTCTATTATAGGATAAATTTATACATTGATGGAATGTGAATGGAATGAATTGTATGACATGAATTTATAAGTGGCGAAGGAGGATGGTGTAGGGGAGATCAAGGTCTAAGATTTGGCAAGTGGTTTCAGTTGTTGTGGGTTCAACTTGGATGGGTAGCTTGATAGAGCCTTTAGATTCACACTCATATTTTTCATATACTTTTATGGTAATTTTTGTGTGGGTATTGAAATCATCATTGAAATATCCTAGTTTCTTTATTAAACTTAGGCTACAAAGATTGAGTCTTGATCCACCATATATAGGATGCATTTAATTATGGTTTTATGGATGTAAGATTGAATGTGAAGTGGGTGGTTATGAGATGGATTGATACAAGGCATGTATTTAGTGGAAAAATTGAGGGCTTTCAAAGATGATAAGTGTCCTATCATGTATTGAAATTGAACAAGATCAATATCATTAGGGACACATGAATCATGGAGGGCTTTCTCAAGAAGGTCCTTGTAGATGAGAGATGTTTTAAGTAGCTCAAGGATAGACATTTGTGCTAGTGTTTTGGTCAAGTGGTCAATGATTCTATATTTATTGGTAGGTTGAGAAGAGGGTAAAGCTCCTTGAATAACAATTTGACCAAGGTAGTAACAACACAATTAGGTGCTTTGATAGTTATGGTAGCTACTTGGGAATTACTTTGTTTGATGTGGCCATTGATGGATTCAAATGAGATATTGTGGTTGTAGGTATAAGGCACTTAATTATATTATGTGGAAGTTTTACCATCATTATGCTAAGGTAAAGTTTTATTTTATATACCCAAGTTTTCATTAGGGGATGTATAGCCTTCAATAAAGATATCTCCTCGATCAATGAGATCTTGGATAGAGCTCTTAAGCTTCATGCATGAGGAGGTTTTATGTATATGGGTCCTATGGTAGTAAAAAATTTCATGTTCCTTGTACCAAGATGGTTTAAACACATTTGGACCAAGAGGTTTGATGGGTGGTAAGTGGATCATGTTGGCTTAGATGACCTTTTGCAGGACAGTTTCAATTAATTCACCCAAGGAGGTATATTCATGTCTAGTGTGTCTTTTAGGTTGACCTTTAGGGATAACCTAATTTATTTAGGGAGATATATTTTTATAGGATTATTATGGTGGAGGTATTTAGATATTTTGAACATGTTTTGAATTATTTACACTATCATTGACAACATTTTTGTTTTTATTCCAAAAATGAGATTTATCACTAGATTGGGGATTGTTGTCTTTTCCTTCTTTGTATATCTTGACTAGGCCTGTGGAAATAAGGGATTTATCAATATCTACTCCTTTTTCTATGATTTAATCAAATGAGTGAGAATATTGTATGCAAATATGGAAGCCCA
Source organism: Sequoia sempervirens (assembly GCA_007258455.2). Taxonomy (NCBI): domain Eukaryota; kingdom Viridiplantae; phylum Streptophyta; class Pinopsida; order Cupressales; family Cupressaceae; genus Sequoia; species Sequoia sempervirens. The sequence continues at coordinate 97,242 of VDFB02324174.1, forward strand.
ATTTAGTGTTTAATTTCTTGACAAAGATAGTGACAAGTTTTTTTTTTAGGTATGGTCCATGAAAAGTGACTAACAAGATGTATCCATCATTGAAAGAATGAGGCAAAATATTCACCATTTTTTTTGTGTTAAAAACATCCATCATGGTGATATCATGTTCTATGTTATATGATAATTGAGTGAAAAATTTATTAGCTAGCTTGGAAAATGTTGTGATTATACCATGGGGGAGGTAAGTGAACCAATCAAGGGCTTTTCCACCCAAACTTCTATGGAATAGCCTCAAGAGGTATGTGTCTAGATAGGAAACCTCTTGGAAATAAATGTATAATTATTTTAAATGTTCCCTAGGATCTCCAATTTCCTTGTACTTGTCAAATTTAGGCATTTTAAATTTTTTAGGAAAAGGGATCATGGTGATGGGTGTATCAAAAGGATAAGGAAAAAAATATTGAAAGGTATAAGATTTATTGTGGTGTCCTAGTTGAAGTCCCTTAAGGGTATCCTTTATTTGTCACAAATATTGAGCCAAATTACTTGTGAAATTGAAGGGTGGTGATTGATAGTTGGATATGGGAGGTTGTGAGGATGATATGTGTTGATATTGATGAGAGGATGAAATGGGATTGGAATATTGGAGGTGTTGATAAGAGGATGATATGGGGTTGGAGGATTGGAAATTATGTTATGTGATAGGAGGTATGAATTTTGAGACATGAGGAGAAGGAAAGGAATGTTAAGGTTGTGGAATGTGCGATGAAATGATTTGGGTGTGAGAGGGGATTTCGATATGTAAGTGGGAGGTAGGATTAAAGTTTTGAGATGAAATGGATTGTTTAGAAGAAGAGAGGAAAGATGAAGGATCATGAGAATTATAAGAAGAGGGAATATATGTAGGATTATAATGTTCATAAGGTGGGGCTGTAGAAGGAGGTTGTTGGATGATTTTAGATGTATCAAAATTAAGGGGTAATTTGGTACCTTTATTATCTAACATAAGGATATATTGTTTGGTATGATTCATGATATATCTATGCATCAATTCCATTGCTTGGGTATCTTGGGAAGAGTCCTAATGATGTTTGTGAGTCTCGATCACTTGAATAATGTTCATAGAGGATATGAGATGGAAATGGATTCTCCAAATGGATTTGGTGGACCACCTCCTCAAAAAATGCATAATGAGATGATGAAGGGAAATCTTTAGAGGCCATAATTTTATTTCTTGTTTGGGACCTTGTGACAAGAATCTAAAAGAGAGATCTAAGAATGATGAGGGAAGATGAAAATTATTAAAGATTACCTTGGATTTGAGAATATGGAGATGATAGAATGGATGGAAAATGGATAATGATGAAATGGATGGAAATGGGATAATGATGAGATAGAGAAAAGAAAAAAAGTGTCTCAAGCTAACTAGATCCTTGATTGATAATGATGGGGTTTTTATTACACTAGAGTTTGATAATAGCCTAGGAAAGGCTTGGAATTTCTCACTCAAGCTTGGATAATCACTTGAGAAAGGTTTGGATAAAATATTTTTTCCTTACCTAATCTTCCACTCACATATTACTTAGGAAAGTCTTGATATGCTTCTTTGTTATCAATAGTTTTGCACCCCTCAATAATGCACATTTAGCAAACTACTGAAACATGGAAACCTCTCTCAGATGTGGGTGATCTTATGCAAAAGAGGAATCTCCAGAGTGAGCTGGTTCTTCGAATGATGAATTATATTCTAAAACTACTTCTGAGGGAAGGGATGAAGAATAACTGAAAATAAAACCTATTTCTAAAAGATAATTCACCAAACTTATAAGGATTCAGACCTAATCACTCATAACAATTTCTCTATTGCAGTAATCCTCACAATCTCATTGGCACATATCACATTAATAATTTGCATGAAGATCTAGAAAACAGATACAACATGCAACCTGAAACATGTAATTCTGAAACATCACCTATAACAGCAAGACATAAAAGGATTTCAATTTGAAAACACAAGTACATCAGATTGCTATTACAAAATTTGAGATAGGAAATGAGAAGGAGAAATCTGCTGCTCTATTAAAATTGGAAGAGTGTCAATTTGACCAAACTGAGTATCAAAAAGTTTACAAGCTCCCCAAAATGAGTAAGGGCAAGAAACTGATTTGAACTACCGAGAATGGAGAGTTGAAAGACTAAATCTATCAAAAGAACTCTAAAGGAAACCCTAATCCGAGCTCATAAAAAGCTCAAGGAAAAAAGGCCTCAAACAAACTCAAAAATTGCTTTAAAGCAGAAAAAAGCACAAAGCTTTTATGATTACACTGTCAAGCCCCTAAAAATGGGCAAAATCTGCTTTAAAAGCACAAAAAACACCTTATCTCTCCAAGGTAAGTCTGGAATCCGACCAAGAGGAAAGTCAGTCAAAGATCTGCTAAAAATAGCAAGAAAACATAAAGCAATTATAAGACATCGCTCTTATGCTTCTGCTTTACAAGATGCAGATTTTTACAATTTGCCCTATTTTTGCAACTCAAAGATTGGAAATCTTTTGCAAAAATAAAACTGCTTACTTCTTCATTACAATAATTGATTTTTTCCCAAAAAATCATAAAAATATACCAATGTCATCATTATCTCCTCATCACAACTCCAATTGATTTCTTTAAAATCAATTAAAAAAACAAAACCCTAAGGTTAAAATTGATCTTCAAGGTGAAAGAAAACCCTAAATGATAAGATACCTTATTGATTTTTTCTCAAATCAATTAAAACAAGATCTAAGGTAAGGCATCC